>VWZP01010724.1:4571096-4598766 GCA_013396995.1 Dicaeum eximium
CTCGGGGCGGCCGGGCCGGGGATGCTGAGGGGCCGGGCGGGCGGCGCGGGGGTCCGGCGGGGGCGGGGCCGCGCATCCTTCCCCGCTCCGCTCCGCCGGGACGGGCCGGGCACGGCCGGGCTGCAGCTGCCCCGCGGGTCCGCCGCACGCCCGGCTGGGTTACCCTTCTCTTGGGCTCAGTCTGGGCTCGGCTCCTCTCGGTACACTTGGCAGTGTGAGCTGGCTTGGTTTTTTAAGATGTGTTTTTTCATAGAATCACAGAATGGTTTCGGTTGGAAGGAACTGTAAACGTCATCTAGTTCCAACTCCCCTGCCCTGGGCGGGGAGACCTTCCACTAGGATCAGGTTGCTCCCAGCCTCATTCTGAGTTCCTTAATTTTTCAGATTTTGGATTTTTGAGGGCTGTAGGCAGCTACAGAGTGGTGTGTTTATAAGACTTGAAGACAGGCCTTGCATGGACACCAGGCAGACCTTTGGAGATTCAGAATGAGTTAGGTGGCTTGGTGACTGCACTGGCTCCTGCAGAAACATTTCTACTCCATGCTACTAATTAAAGGAAAATTATTCTGCCTGTAATTTGTAGAAAGGGTCTATTCTAGAAGTGTAAGTACAGCTCTGCAAAGAAATTCCAGTTGTGTTCATAAAATCAAAACCACAGTCCTGCTTTCCTAAGAACCTAATTCTGCCAATGCATACTATTAAGCTTGAATATAGCAATAGCTTTCTTTAAGAACAATCTATGAGGTTTCAGTCTTCAACATACATGTCTCCAACATTCCTGTTCCAGACTTGCAAGATTCTTTTATGGGTTGTTAGTATTTCTGTGACACAATTATGAAAAGTGCATTTGTATTAAGTCATGGAAACTGCACCTTAAAAGTGTCAGTCACAAGGGCAAACTCTTAATTACACATTCTTCAATGATTCAGCATGAAGAGCCTTGATCAAACATGTTACACTTTCATAATATAGTTCTTAAGTCATAAGACATGAGCAGTAAGATATATTCTTAGAGTATCTGTAAATAAATGTGTGATAGTCACCAAATTTGCATTTAATTAATTTTATAGATTTCTCTGTGTTGCCTCCCCAAGTGTGTTGCTCAGGTCTGCTCCTTTTACAAGCCCAGGTTTGTAACCCAGGCATTTTGGGGGGTTGTTTGACTTCTCTGGAAAAGGACATGCCCTGTCTTGCACTGATTAAGCCATTGCAGACGTGCAGCTCAATCCGTGATGTTCACATAAGGCTTTCTATTTTTTGAAGTTTGGGATAATTTTAATGTAGTTCCCCTTTGTTGTTAATCCAGTTCACCCCAGGGAGCACAGCAGCCCCCCAGCTATGAGAAGGCAAGGCTGACTGCCTGTACCTGGAGTATCTGTGTAGTTTGTTGGTACCAGAGCCCCTGTACTTCATCCATTTTGATATGTCTGGGAACTTTGTCCACTCTGTCTTTCATTTAATTATTATTTCATGGATTCTGAAACTGTATTCATGTTGAGTAACGTGCCGTGTCACCACAGTCTTGTTCTGCTCATTTCTACTGGATTGTCCTGCCCACAAGAGTCTGTACCAGCAAGGCATTGCACATCTGTAAGGGATGCAGAAAGGGAAGCAGGGCAAGAACTCCTGCATCTGCTATGAGAAAAGTTTTGGAAATGTCTTTAACATTGGATAAATTCACATCTGCCCAAGGAGGTGTGAGAGTGAATCCATCACAAACATATTTAGCCAGCCTGATATGCAGCTTAATGAGATTGAGACCAGCCTTTCTGGTGGTAGGATTGCTCAGTTGGATAGAAGAGTGTTTTTCTAGTTAGCCAGGCTGCAGTGGACAGGCTGATGGAACAGGAGTTGATTTGTGTGGGTTTGTGTGGTGCATTTTAGAAGCCCTTTTCAAATTGTTTTGGCCGTATTGCAGTGCTGTGCTGACTCATATTTGTCTCGACCTACTTTTCTCCAATATGTAAAATAAGTCCAGATATGGAGACTGATTTCATGAGCTTGTTACATTCTGGCTTACTCTCATTAGAGTAAAAAAAACCTGTTCTGTGAAAATTGAGTTCTCAATAGCTTTCCTTTAGCAACAACTTCAACTAGCTTTGTAATGAGGTAAAAAAAGTGTTTAGTTTTGGCAAGGTATGATTTTCACACAGGTCACTTCCCCATCCTGCACTGTCTCATTCCAATAGCATGTCCAGTGTTTTTGACATTCAGAGTTGTGAATAATAGATCCATAATATGTTTCTTATTAAGCCTTAATATGTGGGGGACTATCAACTGAAATTTCTTTTTTACTTCCATTTGTCCTGAAGTGAAATTGATTAATTACTTAGTTCTGTTTATTCCAGTTTATATGTAAGTTTAAATCTCCCAATATGGAAAATTTTACTTTTAGATCGGTGTGTTTTAAAAACTCAACCACCAGCAAAAAAGGTTCAGTTTCCATACTACAGAAGTCATAGTTCTAGGGTACAAACTGACAATATATGAAAATAAAGGTGTAATTATACTAACTGTATATGAATTTTTGCCTTGATATTTGTAACTGTGTTCCCTTTGGTGCTGTTTATGTACTTTAAAAATATTTAATAATGGAATACTTCAATTTACATAATTATAACTTGTTTCAACAAAATCAGTGTATAATATCACTGACTAGCAAAGTGGAGATAGTTTTACAGGGCTTAAAGGAATTTCTTAGGACACATGACACCAAGGTTTGCTGCTCTCTAATTGTGTTGTCCTGTTTTGCAGGTGGAACTTGACAAGTTGTGGGACGAGTGTGGCCAGCTCGGAGTGCAGCGAGGAGCTGTTCTCATCCGTGTCAGTGGGGGATCAGGATGATTGTTACTCCCTGCTGGATGACCAGGAGTTCACCTCTTTTGATCTGTTCCCCGAGGGCAGTGTCTGCAGTGATGTCTCCTCTTCTATCAGCACCTACTGGGATTGGTCAGACAGCGAGTTTGAGTGGCAGGTAAACTGGTTCCACTGGAATTGTAGAGTTTTGTGTAGGCTACTGCATGCTGGATTTAGCTGTAGTTGAAAAGTAATAGAATTGAATATCCTGAGTTGGAAGGGACCCACAAGGATCAGTGAAGTCTTGGCCCTGCACAGGACAAGCCCAGGAACTCCACCCTGTGTCTGAGAGCGTTGCCCAAACACTCCAGGAACTCTGGCAGGCTTGGTGCTGTGACCACTGCCCTAGGGAGTTCCTGACCAGCCTCTGGGGAAAGAACCTTTTCCTGATACCTAACTTTAACTTCCCCTGACCTGGCTGTTCCCTTGTGTCCTGTCACTGGTCACCAGAGAGGAGAGATGGCTGCCTCCCATTTCTCTTACCCTCTTGAGGAAGCTGTAGACAGCTATGAAGTCTGCTGTCAGTGTCTTCTGGACAAACCAAGTGACCTCAGCACTTGTTTCTTTGTAACTACTGAACATAGGAGCACATATCTGAATCTTGAATGATAGAGAAAATGTTTTGTTTCGTTTTATTCCAACCTCCTTAATCAGGAGAACAGACTGAAGGTCAGCTCTCCAAAGAAGGTTGCTTACATATTGTGGTCGTTCGGTTTTAGGGACCAGCGTGTTTTTCTTGTAGCCATGAGCTTAAACCCTTTGTACTGAGGGTCTGCCCTGCTAATGAAAGCTGGTTATAGATATCTGGTCCTACTGATACTTTCTAGGTAAAGTGTACAACTCTTGTTATAGCTCATTTCTATCCTATTTTTTTCTATGCCAGTAAGACAGTAAGAGTACAGAGCTTAAAATGTCTCACCAGAATGGGAAGGTGAATCACATCCTTTTCCCTAGTCTGTGCTGGATGCAGTTCTTGTTGGGTATTTCTAGTTTGTGATAGTCTTCCCTGTTCAGCAGTTTTTCAAATATGATATGCATTTTTAATGTATTATAGACCTAAATTGACTTTTTATACTAAAGACTTAAATCAACTATGAATGTATACATAACTTTGAAATAGGTGACATTGGGCTTCAGAATTTATTGGGGAATACTTAAAAATTTTGTCATAAAGCTTAGTCGGAACATGTAGAGGATCTTCTAAGGACAGTACAAGAACTGAAAACTGATTTCAAGAAAGCTCAAATCCTGTTCCAGAAGCTGCAAGCAAACTTGAGATGTGTACTGAGATCAGCTTTGAATTTCTGACTGGTTTAGTCCAGCTGCTGGTCTCAATGTATGTTATATCACTGAAGCTACAAGTGTGTGTGTATAATGCAGCTCAGGTTGGATCCCAAAGATTCAGAGCTTTATTGGGTTGTAAAATTTCAATTGCCTGATAAACTTGGCAATTGTTTTGAAAAGAAGCCATTTCCTATGCCGTAGCTAGCTGACAGTATGTTTGAGTGGTAAGCAGCTTTTTTCTTACTCTTTGTTTTTTAAAACAAGCTTTTCTTAAGAGACTTGATTGGATTTGTAAGACTTTGGAAAGACTTTTTTGTAGCTCTTTATGGTGTTATCCAGCAGAATCTGAGCACAGGTAATCTAACTGTCCCACTTAAACTAGAAGTGCATTCAGAAATCACATATCAGTTGTATAAATGAAGCTACCTGAAATTCTCAGTTGCTTCCAGGCAAATGACAGTGATTACAATTGAATTGTCTTGTGTGATTATGGAGTTTGGTAGGAATTACAGACCTACTTTAAAATTATCTTCCTTAAACTAGACTTATGCTCCAAAATGAGAGGTGTAGATTTAGGTTTGGATTGTAATGGACCATTTCCACTGATAGAGAAGGGAAATAGTTGAAATGTGACTTAAATCTGCTGTTTGCTTAAACACAAATTTTTAAAGAGTATTGATAAGTACAGAATAGTGTGAATTGAGTTTGCTGCACTTGTTGTTTGTGGGAAGATTCAAGGGAGTATTGTAGGTTTATGAGTAATTAGAAAGAGTTTGTTAAAGTACAGAGATAATCAATGCTTTGCTAATTTGATGGTATGTTTTGAATTGTTAATAATGTTAGAATAATGTACAATCTGCCTACTCTATTCTAAAGCTTTGTTCTTCCTTTGCATGTTACAAGTTGCCTGGCAGCGACATTGCAAGTGGGAGTGATGTGCTTTCTGATGTTATACCGAGTATTCCAAGCTCTCCCTGTCTGCTTCCCAAAAAGAAAAACAAGCATAGGAATCTTGATGAACTTCCATGGAGTGCAATGACAAATGATGAACAGGTGACTTTTTTCCTATGTGAGAACTGCAATGTGCAGAAGAACTTCCAATTAAAAGACACAACTTAAAGGCCATCCTGTTTGCTGTAGGTGTAAATGCAGAACTGTGCAGTACTGTTTGATTCTTAAAACTAAACCTTGTCCTTTGGATCTGTAGGAGGCAGTTTAATGCCTACTCAAGTTTTCACCCTAAGTTTTTAAGGATACTCAAGGCTAGAATCATGATATTTGATCATGTTTTATTCTGTCGGTTCTTTCTTTTTTCTGTCTCTCATTTAGAACCAATAATACTCCAAAATGACCTGTCTTTCTTTGGGTCCTAGGTTGAATATATTGAATATTTGAGTCGCAAAGTCAGTACAGAGATGGGCCTTCGAGAGCAACTTGATATTATCAAAATTATTGATCCTACTGCTCAGATATCACCTACAGATAGTGAATTCATTATTGAATTGAACTGTCTCACAGATGAAAAACTGAAACAGGTGAGTTAAAGTTTGTATATTTGACTTCAGGGTTTTAACATCTGATTATATCTTGCAAAATCTTATGGACTTGTGATCAATTTTTATGCATAATCATTAGATGTAGACAGAGACACTAGAGCACAATACTGTCAGTGACAGAAAATAGAGTTCAAAAGCATATTTGTATGTATTAAACCTTGACATAAATGACTGGTTGTATATTCTCACTATGTGTTAAGCCAGAGTTGGAGAGTGTGTATTGAGTTGTTATGTGGACCTGGTGCTGCTTATGGCACTGTACTCCAATTCATGACCATCAGCTAGCTGAGAGTATTCATTTGCTCACTGAATGTAAACCAGCATTTCATACTCCAAAAGATTGGAATTCATGGGCGAAGACCATAAATTTCATGTGGAAAGGGACAGAGAGTAATGCATTTTAAAGATGTTACAAAATGCAAATTATAACCAAGAAGGGTGCCTGGCTGGTAGGCTAGATAAATCCTACTGTCTTCTCAGTCATTGAATTATTGAGATGTGTTGTTGGGAAGAGATGCAGTGTCCATACAAGCCCAACTCCTCAGTGTTGCACTGATAATGATGAAGATAAAGTTAAAAATGGAAAACATTCACTGCTTTTATGGGCTTGATCCGTTTCATATTTCAAATATTTCTTAAAGTAGAAAAGTGCTTCTTTATTTACACACGCTTTTGTTTGAGTATATGTAGCAAAATAAAGGGGTTTGATACATCAAGTAAACAACTTAATTCAGATGAACTCGACTGATATTCCTGTTTGGTGTTTAAATAATAACATATTGGTACATAGTCACAAACCTGACAGGAAGAAGAGACAAGAACCCCCCCAGCCTTTGCTACATATTTTTCTTCCTTCCATAGTGCAATTTCACAAATATTAACACAGTTAAGTTCTCTGGGTGACTCCAAATCTCTTGGGATTTAAGCAGCCACCGGAAAATGTTTTAAAAGCCTAACTGAACTGACCCAATAACTTCATCATTATTAATAGGCAGATTGTATTTTTTCCATGAAAAGGAGTATCTCAGTGCAACATTTATCAAGCTGTATTAATTTTGCTGCCTCTGTTCCAAAGGTGAGAAACTATATCAAGGAACACGGGCCTCGCCAGCGGTCTGCAAGGGAGAGCTGGAAAAGGAGCAGCTACAGCTGTGCGAGTACCAGTGGTGTGAGTGGTGCCAGTGCCAGCAGCAGCAGTGCCAGCATGGTCAGCTCAGCAAGCAGCAGCGGCTCCAGCGTTGCCAACTCCGCTTCAAACTCCAGTGCCAACATGAGTCGAGCACACAGCGACAGCAATTTGTCCACAAGTGCTGCAGAAAGAATCCGGGATTCAAAAGTAAAGCTTCTACTTCTGTATATCTGTATTAATTAAGCTGTCTTAGCTCCTGAAGCTTGCTCATGGGATCTTACCTGGGGTGTTTGCCCTGAAGGAACAGAGTAACTGAGTTATCTGTCTAAGCCAATGATCATAAGGAGTTTAAACTTGTGCTCTTCCCATCACTTCTAACTGAAAGCCTGGTGTTTCTATGTAGTAGATATTCTAATTCCTTTTGTTTAGGATAATTTGACTGGGCTTGAATAAGGGCTTATGCATCTAACTTAAGAAAAAAATTGTTTAGGAATGATTACCCTAACCTAGGCATAATTTCTGGAAGTAGAGATACCCATGATTGTTTTTAGTTTTTTTCTCTACTAGAAGTTTCATCAGGCTTTTTGAATCTTCTTTATTTTTTGAGCATGTCTCATGAGATTCCTTGGTGAGAAGGGACCCTCTGAAGCATGTTTCATTTAAAGCAGAACTGTGGCACTCCTTCTGTCCCCATAATTTAAATTTCCAGTGTGAAGTAGAGGAGCAGTTCTTTCTTGCTCTTCAGCATCTTGGGTTTGTTAATGTAAGACTGCAACATTTCCCCAGCAATAAAGATTCCTCCAATCAAAGACTTGACTGTGCAACATCACAAGTTAATGTTGTGCCTCAGAATTCAACTGTGGTGAATGGTTTTGATATTTTAATATTAGGTATGATTTTGGATGAATGTTTACACAACCTCTGAGAATTCATATTCATTATTTTTCAGAGCAGATGTTATTTTGGAGGTGGATTTATATTTGCCAGCTTTAGAGTTTTTTTTTTTCTAATTTACAGAACAAAATCTTATATTTTATCTCTTCTGTATTTTGACAGAAACGTTCCAAGCAACGGAAACTCCAGCAAAAGGCCTTACGGAAGAGACAGCTGAAAGAACAAAGACAAGCTCGTAAGGAAAGACTGAGTGGATTATTTCTTAATGAAGAAGTGCTGTCTTTAAAAGTGACTGAGGAGGACCATGAAGGAGATGTGGATGTTTTAATGTGACAGGGGTGAATTTATCAGTGTTCTTTCTAAGCCTTAAGTGTATTATCCTTATTGTTTACATATATTTCTTGACCAAATTTTGATTAGTATTAACAATACAAACCAGATCTTTTCTCGAGTGTAATTTTGCGAAGAAGGTCTAAGTATTGAGTAACTTCAGCTTTTTGAGACTAATTTTGCAACAAAGAATTCAGAAACTTATTCGTCTTCTGAAAAAGCTGCTGAGTAGAGATGATTTTAAGGAAACTTGAATTTGGCTAACATGCTAACTTACTTGCACGTAAGTCTAGGGGTGCTTTTGGATGACACAAAGCATGCATTACTATGCTTCAGCTTGTTTAGTTTTTTTTCCAACTTAGAGTTAGTATTACACTTGGCTTTTTCTGTCTTCCTTTCCCATTATTAGGAAGATTGTTTAGCATGAGGAAAAATCTTTTGCTCTATGGGGCTTTCTTCAGCCTTGCTCTTGATTTGTACGAAGTCAAGGTACTGTTGATACTTTTTTAAAAAAGTTGTAATTTAACTGAAACTACACAGAAAACAAGAAGCAGGACATCTAATGCAGAGAATCTGTAATGAAAATACTGCCTAATAATGTAGTTCTTAGGAACCAACTAAAATTTTAAAAAGCCCCTCAAAGTAATTGCAGGCTTAGTCTTCAGAAGGTTATTTTGCTGCTCAGTATCTTGCGATTCTTACTAATGGTTCACCAGTACATCCCTAGTATTTCTGTGAAAAGATTCCAATAAAAACACATTTATGCATTGAAAATACACTAATCTGCAATTAAGTTGTCTAGGACACTACTTAAAATAGTTAAAAGCACTGCTGGAAACAGAAGTGCAAACAAGTGGCACACAACTTCAGTGGTTTTCTTCCCCAGAAGCATATCTAAATATATTTGATTCATATTGTTGACAGGAGAAGTTAATTAATGCAGCTGTACTTTTTAAATTGTATGTTTAGCTGAGGTTGTCTTCTGTGTGGGTCGTTACACCATGACATGTATCAGAATTCTCCTTTTGTTGTCTATCAGCTTTTGAAATTTCTCATTATATGAAAATTACGTAAAATTGTGGCTTTCAGGTAGGGAAGTAGTAGTAGTTTCAACCTTTTTCTTAATTCTGACAATCTTTAAGATGATTTTAGTCTTTATCTTGGAACTGCTTTTATAGAACTCCTTCCCCCACTGCTGAGATAAAAATGATAGTTCTAAATTTGAATGTGAAATTTTAAAAGTTTACAAAAGTATTTTCGAGTTCTGAGTTTAGGAAACAATTTTTTATTATGTTGATGCTTCGTTACTTTAATTTTGCTCTTGAATTAAGGAGTTTGACAGTTTAGTGTGGCCACAGATGTCTGTAATTGCAGGATATAGCCCAATCCTGCAGAATGCATGATAAGCTTTAGGACTATGACATCAATGTTCCATGTCCCACACAGACTTATTAGCCCTGACAGCTGAATTATTTTTCTTTCAGAAGTGGCATTCCTTTTAGCCTCAAAATAAACTGACCAGTAAATTATCTGAACAATGGCCTCTGAAAGGGTTTTGATAAGAAGTAAATGAGGTCCATAGTCAAACCAATATGTTTGAACTTAGTGCTGCTCTACAACAGGTCCCCAGGCTTGGCCATTGACTGACTAAAAGCCAGGTAATGTCAATTGAAGCTCATGTTAGCTATCCCATATGGCCAGTTATCTGTCCCCTAAGCACAAGTGTCTGTGACCTGTCAGTAATTGCTGTTGATGGTTGATGCCTCCCTCCTGTATAATCAATACTGAAAACTTCTTAACAGTATACACTTTACTGAGAATTTAGATTGACTTAAATCTGGAGCTTCTTTTAAATATCTTGTACGGAAGATAAAATTTAATTGCTATCAATTTGGCTGATTTCAGTGTGTGGTTGTTAAACTCTTCCATGGTAATGGATGAATTCATCATGAAATACTTCACCACGTGTACACTGTCACAGTTCAGTACAACCTTTATTTTCTGCAGTGACTTTGAAATGTGATTGAATCTTTTTTCTGAAGAAAAATGTGCACTTCGTACTGTAGAGAATTGAAACTGAAGTGAATTGTAAGAAAGGTGCAATATCTCAGTGTGGTGGAGCATGAAAGTGTGTCACTTTATTCTGTTTCAGCAGTTATTCAAAGTTTAAAATGCCTCAGGGTTTCGTTAAGAGAAGACCCCATCATTTTGATGAGGTACAGTTCATTCTGGTCACCTGTGTGCTAGCTTCCAGAGATCATGAAGTCAGGGAGGGTAGTATTTCCATCATAGTGTGAGCATGTAAGTATAAATTATTCTAAGTGATTAGATGGGTCCAGTTGCTCATCTGTTACACTGGACACAAAGGTCCTGTGTGCCAGAGTAGCTGATTGTGCTGTGTTGTCTCCAGCAGGTACTTCAGTCATGTGTGTGACTGTTAAAATGATAGAAGAGAGTGGATTTCCAGGGATTCCATGCTAATAATTTATAACTCTGTGATCTCATAGATCCAAGATGCTCATAAGAATACAAAGAATACAAAACTCTGAATGTTCTGGTAAGAATGCAGAATAACATCTTGCTTACCTTGAATGTTTACCAAGTACTCAGAGATATAATTCTGTCTTTCTCTGATCTCAGAGAATCAGGCCTGAAGTGACTGTGGGATTCAAGAGCTCTCACACACTTCTACACATTTGGGTTTTTTTCCTTTTGCTTTCTCATCCTCTGTAGTTCCAGTGACACACTCATTTTGTGGTGGGGGGAGGTTTTTTGTCAGATGGATTTTTTTCCCCACAGCATGCTCAACACTTACTCAGGAGGACCCCATCCATGATGGTTTTATAAGACATGTAAATGTGACACTTAGAGTGGTGGGCTTGGCAGTGTTAGATTTAGGGTGGGAGTTGATGATCCTGAAAGGACTTTTCCATTCTAAATCTATTAATTCCTGTGAAATACCTGTGGTATTAGTCAAACGGTTGGAATGTCAGTGAAGTCTGATCTTGCTGATTTAAGTTTTGGCCATTGTGGCTACGGGTGTAACTGGGTTCTGATGAAGAGTAACAGACTGCTAAAATAATGCATCCTTATTGTGTTTTTTTCTTAAAAAATAAATAAAATCCCTGCTTTTTATTAATAGAGAAAAAATGTCAAGCTTAAAAGCAGCACAGAGACACACAGGAAAAAGCTCATAGTTACATGGCTTCGTGGTGCTGAAACTGTGTCTGTCGGAACTTTGTACCCACTGCATTGTGAATATAAACAATTTAGAGTCTGTAACAATAACAGTTTGCTTCCATGGTAACTTTTTCTCTAAAAAGGCTTAGAAGGAGCACTGAAAGTCTGATTGCAATAGGACTGTAAACAAGAGAAAACATTATTTTCTAATATGATTTTAAATATGAGGAAGAAAGCTGCCTGACAAACTTGGCTGATTTCTGTGTATCTAATGTCATCTTTTGTTAAAATACCTGTTCTTTTTTATCTGGGACGCTGATAAGAACATGGTTACAATGTGCTCAGTATGGGGTGCTTACTTGGAAGAGCAGGAAGAGTCTTTGCAAGACTTTCCTGGGCTCAAATTTTCATTCTCATATTGTGGTTTGAAACCTGTGAAGATCATTCTCTGGGGAGAAAACAAACCAACCAACCTGCTTGAACTTACTTATATGCATCTACATCAGAGTGCATATACAATACAGAAAGATAAAAGTGGCAATATTTACTGTTCATCTATGCTGAATGGCCTGAAGCCATTTCTTTTCTCCTAACACTTTCAACTTTGAAATCAGTTGGTGCATTGGTCTATAAATATTAATAAACCTGACTGTTTTGGGAGCTTTTAAAGTTCATTCATATAAGCCAGATTTTCATGGCAAATGTTGTTAGATTTATTGGTTTAATTTTCTTAAGCTAACTGATCTTGCAATTCTCGGGCACAGAAAAGTCAACAGTTGTCCATTTAAGGATTGCAAAAATTAGTTTATTAATCTATCAAGGTCAAGCCTAATTAATATTCAAAGTTTGTCTATTTTGACTGTTAACTCCGATGAATCATATTTGCATTCTCTCTCATCTGGCTATTTTAAAACATTTCCAAATTACAAATAAATTCTCCAGTGTAAAAAAAATAATTGTAATATCGAAGCCTTGAATATAGTTAATAACCAAAGCAAGGGGAAGGTGGGGGGGTTGTTTTTTTTTTTTCTTTTTGATGAGGGGAGAGATGAGGATATAGATTAGAGTATATGGTATTGCTTAAATTGAGGGGGTTTTTTTCCCAGGTTCTCTGCTAACTGTATTGCTAAAATGCACTTTTGTATAGGAAACCGTTCTCTGTACATTCTGTATCTACTTTACACAATGTTTATAGAGATTTTTCTGAAGTTGTGAAGGATTTACTGAAAGCTCTGATGCTGTTGAATTCAAGTTTTCATTGTATTTGAAAATAGTTATGTGCATATTGAAGTACAGGTTGGAATTAAAATTAATGATATAGCAAACATATTCTTATGAAACGATGTGGTATCTTCTTCAGACCAGTGGTATTGGTATACAGGACCTGTGGAGTCACTCTTTGGGCAGAAAATACAAATAAAGTGGCACATCTTAACTGTTCTTGATGGCAGAAAGCAAACTGGTCCCCCCTTAGCTAAAAGGGTTTGTTAACTGCAAAATCTGACAAGAATTGTTTCATAGGGAAGCAATTAATTGTTGTGAATTGAGTAACCCAAGGTCATGTACTTAAAGCTGTCTGTCCTTTGTTTAGATTCCTGTGCCAGAGGTATTTTTTTATATATATGCTCAGCACCAGCAAGGACACGGCAATCTTTGAATAGGCAAGAGTGAGGACACTGGCCAGCTTGTAGAAGTTGTGTCCCTGAACAAAATTTGCCTGCTGCAATACTGAAGTTTGAAGTGTAATATTGCAAAAACTCCTTTTTCTCCTTGGAATCCAGTAAAAATATCCTGAAAACCTGAGAAGAGGATAGCTGGCATAGGGATGTATTCCTCAGTGTGCAGAAAGCTTCCTGCAGCATCTCAGGGATCTAGACCTGCCTTCTTTGTCTTGGCTGTGGCTCATCAAACACTTCTGGGAGTTGATTCTCATCAAGCACTGACAGAAGCTAAACTGACCAAGTGTTGCTATCCCAGTTTCTGTAGATGTCAAGGGATGGAGAAGGACAGGGTGAAAAATGCTGCATATTACAGCAAGTCCTGTCAAACAGTGGGAGATCTTTAATTATGAACAGAACTGTGGAAACCCTTGCTCTTGTGGTGCTATGCCTTCACCTGAGCAGCCTGCTTGTGTGCTTTTTCTGTTTTCACCCAAAGGTGAGTGACAGTAGGGAATGTTTTGCAACAAAAACCAAATTGAAATATTTCCGAAGACTTCGACCCACTGAGATGTTCACTTGTTGTAAGGGCTGACATTTCCTTGGATAGCACCCAGAAGCTGCAGGGAAGCTGATGCTTACACTTTCTGACTCCCAGGAACTTTCCCAGTCTGTCCTGTTGCAGCAGTTCATTATCAAGGTACCAGTTGCACAGGTGGGCCTGATCTGCTGGCAAGCAGCTGCTTGTCACCAGGGTTACATGGGCACAGCAATGATGTTATGGATCTCCTATTAGCCATCCTTAAGCATTTCTGCATTTCTCTCTCAAGTGTAGCCAGTTTCACTGCATTGAGAAAGTCTCATTTTATGGCCAAACACTATTCAGGCACAAGCTGAATGACACTGGCAAAACCAATTGATAAGCTTGCTTTACTTAATTGACAGGGAAAGGTGTCATTGGCTATGGGCTTGTTGTCCTCAACCCACTCTTACTATACTGGCCTGAAATGTACACTTCTTCCAAACATTTTCCACTATAAAACTAGTTTCCTGAGATCCTTTTTATGTGTTCCTAAAGATCTGTGCCCTACTGGGTAGAAAACCTCCTTCTGGAACATTTGTCCATTGTAAATTGTTTCTCTAGTGGTGAAATAAAATTTCAGTGTAAATCCAAATCCACATTTCTCTTCTGAAATCTCATTTCATGCTCTTTCCTCTGTGCTGCAGTGACTTACACCTGGCACCATCACTGCTGTAAGAACTTATTTCTGGTAATGTAGAACACATTCCTGAAGTAAAGCATGGTAATTCATCGTGGCATTAGTCTTTGTGATCCTACTTCAGTAGAAGAGACTGCAGTGCTGCTGCTGAGTTTCTCGAAGGAGGAGGATTTATTGCAGCAGCTGCTGCTGGAGTGGACAGCGCGGTGCTGATTGTCACAGGTACCTCAGCTCGCCCGTTGTCACCAGAGGGAGCACTGTGGTCATTTACTGGCTTTGAAACTACAGCTGCCAACGTTGCTTTGCTGCAAACACTTCCCTTTATTCTGTTACGTCCTGTTAAAAGATGTTAGGGGGATTTGCTTCTCCTCTTATGCAGTTTTTGAAGCAAGGATCTGTCTGTTCAGGGTCAGTTTTACAAGAATAACATTTCCAGTGACTAAGGGAAAAGTTAGCTTTTTCTATTTGTGGTGATTGCTAATTCTTGCCTGGTCCTGCTTATTGCAACTGAAAAGTGGAAGTACGATCCTGTTTAGTGTTATGTGTGCACTGCACTGCTGTTTAAATTTCCTGATTTCTGTTTTGAGTTCAGACTTCCTCACTGGGGGCTGAGAATTTTGGAGTTGAAAATATTAGGTGATGATAGAAAACAAGCAGCCAGCTTGTAATGTGCTGAGTTTCATAATGTACATAACTGTCTGTCCCTGGGAGGCAGTACAGAAAAGATGTAACTTCACGAGCTTTATCTTTTTTTAAATAATAACCTCTGAATTGGGCCTCCTTTGGAGCAAAGGAAAGTACTGCTTCAAAGGGAGCTGTTCTTTAGTGGTTTTTTTTCTCTCTTTGGTCGTCTGACAGTTATTGCTACTTTTCAAAAAGCTTACTAACACATATACTGCAGAGAGCATGTGAGGAGTTCTCCCTGGTATCGTGGGTTCATTCTTGGAAGTCAAGCTTTTAATGGTTCTGTGCAGAACTAGGAAGGCTTTGAGCACTTCTCTGTGATTGCAGAGCCATTCTCTGTTGTGTCAGTAGCTGTCATAAAAACAGTAGCAGATTCTGAAGTCCTCAAGTGCAGGATATTTCCCCTAAGGTAGATGTGTGCCCAAATAATCTTGAAAGGAGGGAACAAAGTTTTAAATTATAATCACAGAGTAAAGAGATTTAAAATGTGGCAGATAGCTGTTTATATCTACATAGCTTCTTTTTCATGACACCTAGTTCCTGTCTACACCTCCTGAGAACAGGAAGCTGTGAGTACAACATGGCAGTTCATTGCAGGAGTTGCTGGAAACATAGTTTTAATTCATTATAGACCAACCTTGTTATTTAGGTAATTCTCATTTAATGGTATTTGTTTCCTTTCTTAGTAGTTTAAAAGTTGATTTAGTCCTTGCATTCTTTGTTCAGTGTAGAAATAAATAATTAGTCACAGGGTTTTGTTTTACTTTCCATTGTGCCTAGTAGGAGCAAAGGAAGAGCTGAAATTAGTTCACTTTAAAAGCTGGTCAATTTTCAGGTATGGACAGCATCTAAACATATTTTAGATAATTTTGTAGGTTTCATGTCTCCTGTGTTCCAGACATATTTAAAGATGCAATGCACCAGTTATGATCTTGAGGAGCACTGGAAGTGTACAAGAGCTGTGATGATGGGCTTATGCTTTGAGCAATAAATGCTCCTCATGTTTGTGCATGCCCAGAGATTTTGTTCTTGATCTTGTTCCAAAGCCAGGGCGCAGTGGTGTGTTCACTCCCTGGCTGGTACTTTCTGGCAAGAGCAGTGTCAGCTGCTCAGCAGTTACTATAAATTCTTTTTGCTTAGGATCTCACAACTCTTGGTGCTTCTACTTGGCAACTCCTCTCTGCTCTTCTAGAACATTGACCGGTTTGGGACCTCTGTATCCCATCTCTTTATACTGCTGAACAAAGCAAAAGAATTGTGTGTTAGGAGGGTCTAAAAACTTGTGATTATGGTGCTAAGTGACTTTCACCACACACTCAGAAGTATATTTATTATATTCAACAAATTACTCCCTCATCAAATTGTCATGTATTTATTTCATGTTCTTTAAACGTCTTAAAACACGTTTGATATTCAGCCAGCTCTGCTTTGGAATAGTCCCTCTCTAGGGTAGTACAGGGGACCAGGGCCTATCATATCTAGGACTGGTAGAACCTCTTACTCTTGGCAGATGGAAATGATCACTTCAGCAACAATTTATATTGACTAATCGATGGGCAGATAAAAAAAATGCATGTGTTTATGTGAGTATTTAATTTTATTAAGTTCAAGGTGAGGAAAAAAGCACCATGGTGCTAGCAAGCCTTTATGAAGTTGGAAAGAATATTTTTTCTGCTTAATTTTTAAATAAGGTGAGTTTATTTACCAAATAGATAGTATTCACAATGTGTGTTTGACTTATAAACATGTTGCTCCACAAATGCATGCACTTCCTCCTGAAACAATTTAGGTCATAAAACTGTTTGTAGAAGTTACAAATGTTAGCCAAGCAAAAATGAAGCAGTCTGAAATCTTAGCACAAACCCATTTGTGGACTGATAAACCCATTTGTAGACTGATAAAATGAGTGTAATTCATGGTCGAGATACCTTACTGGCATATGTATTAAAGTTTGGGGATATGTCTATTTTTCTTAGTATTGCATTAGCTGTAATTTCTATGTAATGCTTCAATTCATTTATATATTTGCACAACAGACTGTCAGATAAAAAAGTGCCAAAATGTGTATAAGGAGGTCATCACTTTAGCTTAATTGCACACAAATTTCCTGCAGACTCTGATGCTTAAGACCAATAATGAGACTGCTACAGCCAGAATAAACGCATTAGCCTATAAATTTAGAGCTTCTACCTGCTTTGTGAAGGGAGAATCATCTCTAAATGAGCCTAGTAACATGGATTTGTGATTAATCATTTTACTTGGTGACTCATCTATGATCACAGTACAACAAAAATGTCGTGTTTGCTTAGTGGCATTAGCACAATTTATCTTCTCTACATTCAGAGAATTGCCTTGTTGTCAATGTGGGACTGGGAGTACAGCTGAGGAGTACTTTTGTTAAAGGACTTCTGATGTCACTTTATCTAAAGCAGAGTATAAACATACAAACAAAAATTTTATAACTGTTCCTTTCCTTGAAATTTAATTATTCTACTTGGTCAGGCCAAACCATTTGCAGTAATGATATTGAATCTGTAAACCAAAACTAATTTAACCTTGAAAACTGGTATTATTCAAGTGGCCTCTGAATTTTGCTTTTTCAGGCCATCCCTGCAAGTTAACTCTGTTTTTGAGACGATTTTGCTTTCCTTGTTGCAGAGTAAACCCTGCTCATTACTAGAATGCTCAGGGCCCTTGGACCTGTGCATATCAAGTTTGCATAGGTATTCTCTAACCCAGTCTCTCTTGACCAAGGGAAAGTCTTCCTTCCAACATTCCTCCACCCTGGTTTCCTGAGTCAGAGATTCCTGAGGGTTGGTCTTGTCAGTGAAGACAATGCAAAGGTGATAAAATGATTCACTTTGAGAACCAAAACTGAGGAAGACAGAAGCCAACCCAACACCCTCAGAGGAAACGTTGGTTTAAAGAGCAGAATGTGCAACCAGAAGCTTTGGTGAGAATGAAGAATTCACACCTGCCCTGTACTGCCTACTCAGTGTCTAAAAAGTCAAAGTTAAATATCTACCCTAGGAATTAGGTTTTAAAAAATAATTAATACTTGCATGTATGTATAAATATAGCTGGCCTCCCATTTTTACAGGTTCAGGGTTTCTTGTGACCATGGAAGCTGAAAGTTATCTTTAAAGGAAGAGACACAGTCCTGCAATTTCATAATGGCATTGGTGAAGCTTTAATAAAAACACTACCTACAGTGAATGCTTGCAAGCTTGGATAATACATCTGGAGAAGGGCATATCCATGTGATAAAAGCTGAATTTAGAGAAGAGCCAGGGGCTTGTTGCTGCTCCCATGATAGTGTTGGTTTTTTCCTTCACCTTTACAACTGAGCCTGCTGCCTCTGTGCCGTTTAGTGATGATCGATGTGAACATGCTGGAGCTGTTTACATGAAGTGAGCTGAATCATTCAACCTAATATTCATTTGTTTGACTAAAGCCTCTTTAGAGCCACTTGTGATCTGATGACTACTGTGGCACAAAGATGCTAATGCTCAGTGTATACATAAATCATTAACTACTTAATTTGGATTTGGAAACCTGAGGCAACAGTATGCTCCATGGAGAAACAGCTATATTTATCTCTCTCCATCCTGAACCACCTGTCTCCAAAGACCTGGAATGTATTAGAAAAATTAATGTAGTGACTGAACTAAATCTAGATCCTCTGTTCCAGAAGAAAGCAGCATTTTTTGCAACTAGAAATGCATGGAAATTTAGGATCTGTTCTGCTGAGACAACAAAAATTAACTTGAGCAGTACTGCCAGAAAAAAGTAAGAATTGAGAAGAATCTTATCCCAGCTATAATTTTTTAAAAAATATTTTTGGAGGCGGTCTAGGTAAGAGTGTTGTGTAAGAGAAAAAAAGATTTTTGGTCCCTCTTTATTGCCACAAAATAGAATTTAAAGTCTCACTTTAAAGTGAGACCTCAAAGCCCCACTTCAGCAGTATTTTAGCCCATTCCTGAAGTCATATTCAACTACATTTCTTTAGCGAAGTGTTTTGGCACTGATGGGGAAAGTGTGTCTTCCAAACTGTTATACTCACTTGCTGGATGCACGTGATGTGAACAATTTTCTGCCATTGAGGCTGCTCTTCTTGTCACTCTTGTCTTGTTCCTTCCCCCAGTTAGTTAATGAGCTGTGTCCCCCTGACTAAAATACCATCAAGAATGTTATTGATAATGGAGCCTAATTTAACGTGGGACTCTCTGCTGCTGCAAGGCACTTAAGCTCCAAACGTCATAAAGGGAAATTTTGAGACTAGTTATATTTTTAGATATGAATTGCCAGTGAGAGACATTTAATGATGTCAGTGAAAGAATTCCGCTCTCTGAAGCTTTTGTTTACGTTGGGTTACTTAAACAGGTTAGATGCTTGTATCTACGTATGCACAGAGCAGCAGAGCTGCTTCTGTACCAAAGCAAGCCAATCTTGTTTTCATTCCTGGAGGTGCAAGATGTGTTACTGCCCAGTTCTTAGAGAGGAAAACACAATGCTCTGGGCTAACCTGGATTCTGACATGTGTTGAAAGGGAAGCAGGCCCTTCCAACATTCTTCCTGACTTAATAATTTTGCTCCTTCTTTAATAGTACACTACTACCAGATTGGACCAGTTTTCTTCATTTGAGTTGTTAATTTGATCCTCCCATGTAAAAGTATGGTAAATGAGATTCTACTGGCATGTTTTTTTTTGTATTTGAGCCATGTTGTCACTCTGTGTTGTTAATGCTGAGTGTGAATGTTTTCAGAAACAAGGATTTTATTTGCTATTTCAATAGAATGTTGTTTACCTGAATGGAAAGCTCAGCCCCTCAAATTGGAATGTTAGATACATTTTTAATTTAGTGAAGCAGACATTAAAAAAATTATTTTGTTTTTAACATCAGGTGGCCTGACTTATTCCTAGAGAATCATTACTTAAATATTTAAGGCAGATTCTCTCAAAGGGTTTGATATGTCCTAGATAAAATGTTTGCTTCAACTTTAAATATATAACATCTAAACTCTACTCCTCTGGAACTTTATGGTACTATAAATTTGGAAAAGTGATATGCAAATAAAAAAAGTGTTGGAGGGCAAACAGGAATTATCATGTGCTTTAGAGAAATTAAAATCACTTCAATATAAGGATTTTACCAATATGCTTTTATTTAGCTTAAAGGCTGGAAAGTCAAGTTTAAAGGGCAAGTCAATATTCTCACAAGGACTTGTTTTACTTTATGATATAAAACTTGGAAATTACTTGTCAGCTACATTAGTTTATAAAGCCTGTTTTTACAGTGAGTGATATATACACTTTAGAAGAAATAGTTCTTTTCCAGGGATAGCATTTTAATTCTATTTCAAATATTGAGTGAAGAAAGCTCCAAAGAATTTAGTACAATAAACCTTTGCTATGTTAAAGACTGTAATATAAGGGTTGTTTTTTTGGTTTTTTAGAGTTGCTAATAGCAACTTATGTGGCGAACATAAGTACAGCAATTTAAAAGGACACTGTGGTAATGTGAATTTCTCCAAGTAGTTAAATACTAATGTCTTTTTCACCACATCAATGTCAGCTCTGCTCCCAGTCAAAAAGCTAAGGACAAATGAACTTACCATTTCAATTTGCTTTTTTGAACTGAAAGGTTTTCAGAAAACTGACAATAGCCAGTCTGGTCTGTAATTTTAACTTGATTTATTTGAATTAGTGAAATCTTCAGTAAATACATCTGGGTACCCTTCTTAAATATTTCCCCAGAGAGATTAAGCATCTATTTACTTTAACTCCAGTAGTGCTCACAGACTTTTAATTGCAGTGCCTGACAAACTCCTCAAGAAATGAGAAGTGAAGAAAGAGGAAGAGAAGGTCACTCCTGTAGAGAGCTGTTGCCCTGAGTGGGAGCACTGGCTGCCATGCTCCACCTGCTCATCTGAATGCCAGGCAAGTGTGGTAGTGTGGTGGGAAGTGTAGCTGAATAATTTACACTACATTATTGTAGTGAATAATTTACACTACAAGTTTCTTTTGTACATATTGATCAGGAGGACCATTTGTGTTCTTCTGAAGAACTTGCCTTTCTGTGTGGTGTTCCTAGTTACTTGCTGCATCTATGTGCACCTGAAAGTGGCTGCACTCATGTCCTCCACCTTAATCTGTATTTGAGATGACTGATTAATAGAAAAATGTTTAAAGCAAAATATTAAATGTTAGTCCCATGTGTAGTGTCAACGCAGACCAGATCTGTCAGAAGAGCTTGGCAATAAAATTGAGTCATTGCAATGTACATCCTTGAGGTGGAGTTCTACCCATGTTAAAATCAATGTCAACAGTTTAGTTGATTTTAGCCTTGGGTTTATTTGCTCTTTGCTGCTGGTAACCATGGTATGGCATGCATGGTTCTTAAAGAAGAATATGTGCTGTTGTCTTAGCTTGAGGCTTTATTGCAAAGGCTGTGGAAGTTGACAACAGGGCCTACCCACAGCAAGGTCTGGACTTGATGATGTTGAAATGGAAATAAAAGGCCTGTGCTCTGTCCTCCTTCATGTCTGTAAAATCCCCCAGTAGCTCTCTCTAAGCCATCCTGCTTGAAGTGGCAGAGACAAGTGCAAGTAATCTCCCCCCCCACTGGCACTGCTGCTCTCTCAAAGATAATTCCACAGACCAAATATCTTGGATTGACCCAGAAGTGTTTTCCAGAGTCCACCTTTAATTCTCTGTTTACTTCCATTGCTGCTTCTGTTGTCCCAGGAATTCTCCCTTTAAAGAAGTAGTATCCTGTCTGCCTGTTCCCTGGTAAACTCGGCAACACAAGTAAAGAAAGTGAGACACACAAAAGATGCCTTTTGAAAAAGAAACAAATTGCTTAAGAAAGAATTCTTGCAGACTGGAGGCTTCTCTATCAATGCCTCTTGTGCAGTGCTCTCTCCCTGGTTTTTGGAGGCACATTTACAGACTGGGTTCAGGGACTGAGGAGCTGGCCTTGCCAATTCAGTGCACCAGTGTCATTGTCCTTGAGACATTGCTTGCCTGCCATAGGCTCAGAATTGCCTTCGTGCGCCCTTTCAGTGTTTCTAAACAAAGCTGAGCTTAACTGAGAATGTCATTCCCTACCCTGGTAAAGTTTCTGGGAACTTTACAAAGGAAAAGGTATGGTGAGTATTTTAAAAGATATATGAATTTTCTGCTATAATTAGGTTGAATATGGATATAGCATTAGAAGTTCAATTAAAAGCACGTCAATAAAAGGCGGTTGTGTGCTACATAAAAGATTCTTTTGTTCAAAACTGGCCTGAGTTACGACTGTTTTATACACATTAATTTGCTTTGTACATACAGAATGGAGCTGATTGAACAGCATGATTGTCTGATGAGAGCTGAAAAGCAGCACTTGCTGTAGGTAATTTAAATTGAGCCCTATTATCATTTACGGATTTATTCTGCTTAGAATCAATAAGATGAAAAAGGGTCTGAAAGCTTTACACTAATGCTAATCACTTCTGGGTCAGTAACTCCTTGTGTTTAAGTTATGCATTTCTTCCCTGTATTCACGGAGCTACTTGGAAAGTGAAATATTTTAAATATCTTTCACTGAAGAGAATCTTCCCACTTCTACTTCACAGAGCATTCAGCATTGATAAATATTTTGTTGTAGTGAAAAAGTTCCCTGAGAGGGAAGTGACACCAGCCAAATGAACAAAAGAGACGCTCTGGAAAAAAGCTCAGTACAGAATGCCCTGAAAATTTTGTTATAAAGCAGCATTCTTGGTGGCTGAAGACTCAACTTGACCCTAGGATACAGAGCAGAGCTGGGTTTGGGTAGCTGCAGTCATTTCACTTTCTGTTATAGAAACAATTTTGTTCCTGGATAACTTATCTTTTCATTTTAGAGAGGTATCACCAGGCCCAAGACAAAAGAAAAAAGCCAAGAGAGGCCAGAACCAAGATGATTTTGGTGAAGATATGCAATTAAGAGGGAATACAATGAAAGGAATGTATGTGTATAAAGCAGAAAAAAGGTAAAATAACCCTGAAAAATCAACTTGACAAATTTATTTGTCCAGTAAGACCTTGGCTACTCCCTTTGGGGCTGTGCTGGAGGGTTGTGTCTGGCACTTCTTTGTGCTGTGCAGAGCAGCAGGGTGAGTGGTGCTTCACTCCCTGAGGACATTGTGCTTTACAGACAGGGCAGTGTGGCAAATGGAAAAATATCTTGCCTAAGACATTTGGAGGTGCAAGAGCAGAGTCAGAAGTAGAATTAGTCTTTCAAATCCCAGGTGAATGTCCCAGCCTCTTCACTCTGCTACATCTGTTCAGGTACAGAAAGGTTAGTTCTGGATGATTAAACCATCAGGGCTATAATAACTATAGACCATATTCACCACTGTTGGAGCTTGTAGCAATGAGACATGGACCGTCTTGGTTCTTGTTCTGAAGAAAATAATTAATTGCAAAAGTCCAGGCCATTTATGCTGTATTCAGACGCTAAGTTCTCATTATTTAATTCTTGTGAGAAGATACCAGGGTGCACTGGCTGCCTGCCACCCAGGGGTCGTTGTTGATGTGTCCTTCTAACCAATCAGCTTTCTGATCATGCAGTGCCCGCAGTGCCCCTGACCCATCTGAACCCAAACTCGAGGTGACCAGACTGGGTTATACAACTGTCCTGGTTTCTCCCTAAAAGCCAGGCACCCACGAAAAAACCATTCACTCGTTCTCCTCTGCTATAGTTGAGCAGAGGAGGGGGAAAGAAGAACTGAAGGGCTCATGAGTTAATGATTAGGAGAAAACACTAAAGGCAAAACAGGCTTAAACTTAAAAGGCATAAAGAAAAAATTTATTAACAGAATTAAAAGAGGATAATGAGAACTAAAATAAACCTATAGAACACCTTTTTTTCCCCCCTCCAGACCCTCCTTCCTTCCCACCAACAGNCCCGCAGTGCCCCTGACCCATCTGAACCCAAACTCGAGGTGACCAGACTGGGTTATACAACTGTCCTGGTTTCTCCCTAAAAGCCAGGCACCCACGAAAAAACCATTCACTCGTTCTCCTCTGCTATAGTTGAGCAGAGGAGGGGGAAAGAAGAACTGAAGGGCTCATGAGTTAATGATTAGGAGAAAACACTAAAGGCAAAACAGGCTTAAACTTAAAAGGCATAAAGAAAAAATTTATTAACAGAATTAAAAGAGGATAATGAGAACTAAAATAAACCTATAGAACACCTTTTTTTCCCCCCTCCAGACCCTCCTTCCTTCCCACCAACAGTGCAGGGAGACAATGTGTGAGACTTTTGGTCAGTTTTTCACTCTAAATCTTTCTTCAGTTCACTTAGGGAGAGGAGTCTCTTCTGCTGTGTCATGGCATCNGAACTGAAGGGCTCATGAGTTAATGATTAGGAGAAAACACTAAAGGCAAAACAGGCTTAAACTTAAAAGGCATAAAGAAAAAATTTATTAACAGAATTAAAAGAGGATAATGAGAACTAAAATAAACCTATAGAATACCTTTTTTTCCCCCCTCCAGACCCTCCTTCCTTCCCACCAACAGTGCAGGGAGACAATGTGTGAGACTTTTGGTCAGTTTTTCACTCTAAATCTTTCTTCAGTTCACTTAGGGAGAGGAGTCTCTTCTGCTGTGTCATGGCATCCTTCCCACAGGAGACAATTCTCTGTGAACTTTTCCAGTGTGGTTCTAATTTTCATGAATAGCAGTCCCACCCAACCTGCTGTAACATGAGTCCCTCCCATGGGCAAAACAGTCTTCCAAAAATTGCATGGTGTGGGTCTTGGGGTGTAGTCTTTTAAGGATAAGCTATTCTACTTGGGAAGCAAGGACTCTCTGTGTCTCTGGAAGCAGGGTTCTTCTCTCCCTAGAGAGGAGACTTCTCTGTAATCACTAGATTACAGTTTTTCAGCATCCACCTGCTCCATCATGAGCACCTTTTCTCACAGGCTGCAAGTGGGTCTCTGCATCCCCTCATGGACTTCATTACAGGGGACAGTTTGTTGTGTTGTAGTCCTCACCATGGCTTGTGCAAGAATCTCAGCTGCAATGTTTGGAGCATCTCCTCCCCCTCCTTCCTTTCACTGACCTTAGTGTCGCCATGTTGTTCCCCTCACCTTTTCCTTTTCTCTGACTCAGAAGAAAATTGTTGTCCATAGGTTCTTTTGTTCTCAGGTTCTATCAATTGAAAAGTTCTTGTATGGTTTTGCAGCACTGAAAGGTTGATTTTGTTTGGGCTGCGTATCGGGGAGTCGCTCGCCATGCCGTGGGATGGCCTGGCCATGGCACCTCCCCACCCCTCAGAAGAGCTGCTCATGATTTTTTTTTTCCTTTTTTAAATTTGTCATCATAGAGGTGTGCTCAGCTTCTCTAATTGGGCCAGCAACAAGTCCATGTTTAGAGCCATCAGGGTTTGGCTCAGCCAGACATAGAAGCTTTGAGCAGCTTCTCTCAGAAGGCACCTCTGTGGCTTCCCCTGCCCCCACCAAAAAACCGGGCTGTGTTAAACCAACACAACAATTTGTTTGCTAGGTTATGTAACTTGTTTTCTACTATCCTGTTGGCGAACCTTTCCCAGAGTTCTTCTTGGTGAGCAAAAGTGGCAGAAAGGAGCAGAAGGGATCAGAGGCCTGAAAAGCTCTTATTCTGTAAGGTTTTTCTTATCTGCTACAGGAGCTGATTGCCAAATCTTTGCTATTTCATCAACCAAGTGGCTTTCCCTCCTTATGCTCAGTTTCCCCAAATACCTGAGAGTACTACTTTATGGTTTTAACTTTTTTTAAAGTGTTTTAAAAAACACATGGTAAACTTTCCTTATATTAAAATGGGCTGGAGCAGCTAATGCAATCTCTTACAGTAAATATCTATAAAAACATCAAAGGTTTTGGTAACTGTTAGCTATATATTTTGTAATGCCTATTGTATTTCCATTTTGTTAGTTCTATTTAAAGAGCAGTATTATCATGCCCCATTTCCTGTAAGATAGTTCTATTTGTCTGCTCTACAGGAGGTAGGAGATTTTAGGTCCAAAAGAAATTATCTCTCAGTAAATTACTCCTAACTCCATTATGGAATACTAAGTACTTTCCCCTTACTGTGTGAGCAGCTTGAAGAGATAACACTGCAATTTATTTATTTGTTTTGTCCCACATATATAGGTGACACAAGAACTCATCTGAGCAGAGACAGTGATAACTGACAGGTACATTAGATCGGACACATATAGCAAAGTTTACTTTGATTATGTCGTAAGTGTCAAGATCTACAGTAGCTGATGTCAGTTTGATCTCCCTTATAGCATATAATGGCTTGTCTTTTTCATGGTTGAATGGACACTAATTTTTGTCTAATAAGTAAGCTATCAGTTGAGTGTTTTAGAGAGTAGACAGAGTTTTTTATCCTTCTGAAAGGGAAACCGTTCGTGAAATTATTTTAAAATTTGTTTGGATTGCTTGTTGTATTCATTTCTCTCCTTCCAAAGTCGCCTGTTTACTCAGAGGTACTAAAGGTACAATATTTTCTAAAGACCTGCTGTGAATCTGCTGCATTGTGTATGAGACTTTTCCATACTGAAATAGTAGCAGAGAATAGAGTATTTTTGGTCTTTTGATGTACAGATGCCAAACTGCAAAGTTTGTATGTAACACCTTCTAAATTTTAAAGGAAGACAAACAACAGTATTCTCAAATTACAACCCCCATTGTTCTCTCCTGTAGATAATGCAGAAATTATCTAAGACTGTAATTTTGTAGATTTGTTTTATTGTTATCGTGCAGCCATGATTTAATTTGAGTTGTGTTTATGAAAATAACTTTTAAAAATGTGTTTTGCAAGGCATATTAACTGATTAATAATGGACTTACACAAACCTAAAAAACCCAGACCTTCAAAATGACACTAGCAAGGTCTGGAAGTGAAGGGTAACATTCTGGGGTGTCTAACATGGCTTAGCTTCCTGGCACAAGGCCAGTTCCGGGGGAAAAATATATTTACAGCAAAAAGTAATTCCTAAATTTTGGAAAATGCCAATTAAAACACCAACTTTCTGGCTACTGAAGGTATGACAGTAATTTTTAACTGTGCTGTTTACAGGACACATCTGTGGGACCAGAAAGTCTCAGTTCTGCATGGTTAGATCTTCTCATTGAGCTGGTTTAGCTCTAATTCAGGTGATGAATGCCTCTCATTCCACCGGCTGCTGAGGCCTTTGTTGCCCTGTATGTATGGAGCTAGGTGTTTTCTTGTTCTTCTTGTTAATTTGTTTATTTTTCAGTCTAGAAGTAGGTCTTTCTTTTAAGTCATTCCTAATGTACAGGAAGATTCTGTAAGAAGCACTGGTGTGGATGCCAGGAAGATAGAACAGTGAACAGAGACCACTGAGTCAAAAACAGGGTGTGAAGAACTAATTTTTAAGTAGTAACAGTGGGGATTTTGAAGGTGCTTTTAGATTTGGTACAATAATCAAAATTTCTTTCACTGTCAGGTATGTTTTCCCTAGATATGCATGTCTTAGATTGGGGTTTTTGAATGGCCTTCCCTGCTTTTTCTCCAATCAAAGTGCTTTTCCACAAGCAAAATTGCTGAACACTTCATTGTTAAGGCTGTGAATAATTTCAAATATTTGACTGCAGCATAGCCATGCATTTTTGTCTTAAGAACAGTTACTCTTGAAAATATTTGGAATGGCACCTTCATAAGGTAGAGTTCTATAAGAGTCAATAGTAATGGCCATGCCTGTGCTGGAAATAATAAATAAGGTTCTCTCTTGCCTTCTCTTAGACTCAGGATGAGAAATTGAAATGCAGATTGGGTTCTTTTTAAACTGAGAATTTTGTGAATGCTCTAGTAATGCTTGGTGCTGCTTTTTTTTTTTTTTT
>VWZP01010724.1:4598785-4610850 GCA_013396995.1 Dicaeum eximium
TTTTTTTTTTTTTTTTGTCTTCAAGGCTGTGTCTTGGCAGTCCTTAGTACTTGCCATCCACCCAACTTGGGGAAGGTTATTTGTTTTACAGCCAGGGCTGAGCTCAGAGCTCACCACAGTCCCAAAGCAGAAACCCTGCTGTTGAGCTGGGAAGCAAGTAAGAATCTCTCCCATTTGCTCCTGTGTTCTCCAAACATAGCCCCCTCACTACTTTGCTTTCTCTTTGCTCAGCTCTGAATGTACACAGAGCCAAACATCACCTGAAAACTTTATTGCTGCTGTCAGCAACTTCTCTACTAGTTCAGTTTGAGAGAGCACAAACAGAGGTAAGACTGAGATGTTCTGATAACTTACTGATGAGAGTGTCTCCAGGCTCTTCTCATACATTAACATTTCAGCCTGCTTCACTTCTCTTCCTATATTCACTTTGGGATATATAGAAAATAAGGCTATAATAATGCTGTCCTTTCTTGTCTTCTTTCACAAACATTAATCCCGTGATTTTTTATCAGTACAAAATAACCCTGGAGATAGGGCAGTCTGTGGATCAGCTTGTATGAAACTAGAAAACTGAAATTATTGTGTTTAATTGCGTGTGAAAGTCAACTTTTGTCAAAATCTCTAGCTGTGACTGGGTACTTACAAAATGCAATGTATTCTTTTCTTTAGCAGATCCCCTAAATACATTTCACTAGCAACCCTTTTGAACCAGATGAAACTGTAATTCAAGCTGTCTTGTCTGCTTCTGCTTTAGTTCACAATAATGTCACTATGCTGCTCACAGCAAAGGCTGCAGTTTTTATCTGTAACATCAGGTGTTTTGTCCTAGCTTTTCTGCAGGTCATTTCTGATAAGGTAGTTTTCATAAAATAAAGAAACCCAACCAACAACCCAACCAAACCAAACCAACAATCCTCCATTCAGTTATATTTTTAATGTGAACGTTTTGTTACTCAACCAGTGTGACTTTGCAAGTCCATCCCAATCTTCCAGTGGCTTCTCACCAGCCAGCACAGAGCAATTCTCCAGCTGAAATATAGGAAACATTGCTGCAGCCAACAAATGAGGTTAATAGAGAATATGATGTTCTTTCCAGGTTTTCCTCACACTTTTTGGTAAACTCAGTATGTTAATTGGTAAGGGCAGTGTGACCAGGGGCTGAGAAGAAGACAAGCAGCTGGCAGAGCTGCTGCTGTGAAGTCAGACCTGAGCTGCCTTGTGCTGTGGCTCCTCCACCTGCAGCAAGGACAGCCCTGTTCTCAGGCCTGGATGGGGCAGGAGGGATATCCAAAATCAGGGCAGACTGTGGTACAACCCACTAGCTCCATTTCTTAAGAGTCCATATGTAGAACTGCTTGACTATAAGGTCTACAGAAGTGCCCTGGCCTTAACTGCCTTTTGTGTAGCAGTGCAGCTGAAATAAATGGAGTACAGGTACATGTGTATTGTCACAAGCTCCTTCCTATATGTGCTCTTCATACAGCTTCCTGGGAAGCCATAAGTCAGACAGTTGCTGTTAGATACTTATATTGCTAGGGACACATTGTGCACAATCTCTCTTTCCCTCCCTTCTTTTTCTTTTCTTTTGGCAGTGTAGATTTTATCTGGTGATCCATGGTGTTTTATGACAGTAATAACAAAAAGGGAAACAAAAAGTTCTACTTTGAGGAAAAACATCTAAAATTTGGGGATGTTTCTTCCTTACATTCATTTTTCTTTGATTTCAGGCATCTTTTGCAGGATGAACAAGCAGAGCAAAATTACTACCTGGCTGGAGGAGAGAAATCCTTATTTACCTGGTTTAGCTTAAAGTCAGCAGATCTGTTTCCAAATGGCAATGCATTGGATTTATTGCTCAAAATAAGGAAAAAAGTTACATCCCTCTCTACAGTTGGCACATTTGCAGCAAGGACCCCATTGAAATCTGGTGGCTTACATCTCATATAACTTGAAATAAAGGATTCACTCACACATTCATAATCAATACAATTACTTCTACTTTACATGAATTAAGTAATTTGTATGGCATTACTGTTTGGGGCATTTGTATCCCTATTCAGAGCACTTCAGTATTTCAGTCTCACTGATGCTAAAGGCAGGTGCATGCCAGTTACCCACAAAACCAAGGCAAAGCTCTATGGGGAAACTCTTTTATGTCCATCTAGATTTGAATTTGTAGTCCCTTTCCAATTACTGTGCTAATTGTTTAAGAGATTGCTAGACTAAAAAAGTTTTTAATCACTAATCTGTTTTTGAAAGGAACTTACGGGCTCAAAACCTGAACTACATACTTCTTAAATTAATTTTCTTCGTGAATACTTCTTTCTCAATACAGATTTGTGAGTCAGAACACCCTACTGTGCTTCTTTCTTTGTCTTTTCTTCAAACACCTGGCCTATTATTCTCCTTTCTTTTTCCCCCCCCAACAAAATCGCTCACTCTTTGTAGGCAAGGTTCTGATGATATTATGTCACTGGAAATACGGAAATTTATCCAACATCCTATGGCACCAGAACTGAACTTGAACCAGAGAACAAACTGAAAAAAATTGACAATTTAGCTAAAAGTGAGTCCTCCAATAGAAGTATTTATCAGTGTTCTCTGAGGAGATACTAATATGCTTGCAAGATCTTCCAGCAAAACACCTCAAAAAATGTGATGTGGAGGATAAAGTCAAGAGGTTTAATTTGAAGAAAAGAGTTTTTTCCTCAGTAGTTGTAGAAGATGGATGGGGTGGGATTGTATTCAGATTTCTCTGTGGCTTTGGAAATCCTCCCATATATTTTTTGCTTTCAGGAAAATCAGATAAACCCAATAAAACAACCAGGGCTTCAGGCCTGCTTCAGTTGAAATCTGTGCCAGGAAACAATCTTGATGTCACCCAGAGAAGATTTAGGCTGCAACCCTTCTTTATTCAGAAGAGAGGCACAGGGACAAATCCTGCAGTCTCAATCCAGGTCAGTGCAGGCTTTTCCTAAATTAGGACTAAAGAATTTATTGCATAAGGCAAGATAAAATGCCGGGAAATTATTGCAATGTTCAGTGTGAGACATGCTCTGTGAAATGGCTGACTTGTTTAGGATATGGGAGGCTGCAGACTCTGTTGCCCTGAGAAAAACTAGGAAAGCAAATGTCTCTGCTTGATTAATAGCAAAGGTGTTGACCCCATGTGCAGCTGTGAAACTAGGCTGAAGGTTTTTCAGTTAATTGCTCCCCAACAATTTTAAAAATGTAATTTTAGTACTATATTCCTAAATGCTGGTAATTAAGCCTCTTTATTTAAAACTTAAACAGACTGAGTAAATAAACTTTCTGCCCTTGGTGTGATATTTCATTGTAAGGTAGTAATAGTTAACACGTAAAACTTTCTGAGTTTTGGTTATGAGCACTCTGTGGTTCCTAAGCTGATTTCAAGTGTTGCCCTGCATATTTATTTTCATAATACCATTAGCTCTCACAGCTGGATTTCAATCATAAGGAAGAATGGAAATTTCTTGGAAGGACTCATTAACGCAGAAAAAACGAAATCACCTCTAAGAAAAACTCTTCATTTCAAAGTAAACACAGATGAAACATCAGAAAGCTGTGTTCTCTACCTGTACCCATTGGTACTGCAGATGATTGCAGACACTGCCTTCTGCCCAGATGGCACAGGGAGGACAGCTTCTCCTTAACCAGCAAGAGTTAAGGAGTTAAAGTTACCATTAAAGTTACCTTTGCTGTTCTGCCATGTGTCAAATTGGGCACAGTAGCTTGAAGCTGCAGAGCCATGCAGAAGGGTGCACCAGAGGAGACAGTCCTGGCCTCAGTGTGACATTGGGAAGAGTTCACAGCTGGCAGGGGAGTGGTACCAGCTTGGCTGTGATCTCAGTAGGAGAGGAGAATGTCTTGGAGAAGTGTCCCCTCTTGTAAGGAGAATTAGGACAGAGCAACACCAAACTGCCAAGGCTTTAGGAGCCAGCCCTGCTGTCCAGCCCTGCAGCTCCCATGGTGGTGCTGAAGTGGCTGTGTGTGCTGGGTGGAGGTAGCAGCTCCCAGCTCTGGCACGAGTTGTCATGCACGTGAGTGAAGTTACTTGCCTCTGTGTGTTTAATTACTGTCCCTGAAATTATTTTGAACCATAGCTATTAGAAAAACTTTGTTGATAGATAAATGTTATCTATGATGTAACTGCTGAAATTTAGCTTGTGAATTTGATTTCCCCGTAACTGAGTGAGATATTTGTGGCCTCTGGTCAGTGATGAAGATTTTGGTGCGAGCACAGGACCTACTATTTCAGGCAATGTATTACATCAGCCTTCAGCTCTTATTTTTCATATGCTGCTTCTGATGAACTTGTCTAGAAATATAATTTAGCAAAAATACCCAGGTTTTATTATTATTGCAGAGTTCTTTTCTTAATTACTCATGAGAAATGCAGGGCAGTTTCTGCTGCTTTAAATGGAACAGTCTCCTTTCCTGCAGAACCTCTCTGCATTGCAAGAGAGAGACACTTGTGGCAAGGAAAGATACCACAGAAGCTTGTACAGAACAGGAGTTGTGTAATGACAGTTTTCAAGCCATTAGCCTACTTAAAAGGTTTATTTGGAACAAACTCAGCACTTGAGTGGATACTGTGTTGTGCTGCCAGTTGGCAGCCTGGGGCATGAGGGACTGGTGGAAGCAAATAGCTGTTGTGGGAGAAACACACTCAAACTTTGTGTGAGAGGTCCTGCTTACTTCACTTCCGCAGTCTCCTGCTGCTTGACACACAGTGCAGCCCTGCTGTCACTCGAGAAGGGAGCTGGCTTTCCCTAACAGCTGAAATACCACCACCTTCTCCTACCTGTGCTACCAGTGAGGTCTGTGAACCCAAATAGAAATACTTCCACTCTTGATGAGTATTTGTCTTTGACCCAGCAAACTTCCTTCTCTGTCCTGGAGCTAAGTACAAGCTCGGGGCAGTCTCCAGAAGCAGCAGCGATGTAGCTGGAGCTCTGCACCTCAAACTCTACCTGAGAACTCAACTGTGTAGTCTTAAGAGTAGGCCCAGAGCTGCCTTGAGAAGGAAGGTCTAAAATACACAAAATCTTTTCAGTGTAAATGTGTTTGAGGACAGTTTTGAGAACACAGGCGGCATCAGTGGAGGAGTTCCGTGCTGTCCCATCAAGCACAGGAACAGTTTGCTTGGACCTCTGCTACAGGTGTGGGAAAGGTGATGGACAGCCAACTGTTGGCCTTTCTTTTGTTGCTGTATAGCAAAAATTAGCACTTGTATAACTCTGCCATTTGCACAGTGTGTGTTTGTTTAATGAGTCCTCACAACAGCCCTGTGAGGTAGGCGAGTGAGCTGCAAAAAGAGCAGGATACTGCATATCCTCACTTTACACTAAAGCATCAGATCTGTGGAGAGCTGTTCTCAGTCCCATGTCCTGGATGGGGAAATTCAGCAAAGACTTGAAAACGACCTGTCATGGAGTCCAGGACTGTGATGGACTGTAGAATCCTGCTCAGTAAGGCCTCTGTTTTCACTCATTTCAACATTGGTCCAAGGAAGAATTTAGCACTTCACATCACTTCATTTAAATTCTGAAACTACTCAAGGCATGAAATGTTTCAAAATATACAAGTTAACTTACTGGTCTGGTAAGGTGTGCCAGAAATCTTGCTAAAAGTATTCAGCAACCTCATATTTACAGCTATCAGCTGCTGATTGACATGTATATACATACACAGAGAACTACACACAATTTACTGCACACTGCTAACCTACTTTAACAGGATACAGTTCTTGTACAGAGGTTAAACTTTCTTAGTTAAAACACTGCCACCCTGAACATAAAGCAAACTTTTTTTTTTTTAAATTTGAAACAAGGTACTCTTTACACAACCTAGTTCTGAATCAAAAGCCCATACTGAAAATAGTCCCCATTTCGTTCCTGCTAATTCTGTCTAGAATGGAATATTTCACTGGCATTTGCACTTCAACATGAAGCATGGTCTCCAAGTTAATAACTGTGTACTGATTCTCAAGTACTGCATCTAAGAGTTCCTCCTGAGAAGTCAAGAATTGCTTAGAAAAGTGGTTATTCCTACAAAGAATTTGGAACTTTTGGACTAGCTTTTGGTGACTTCAGTGATTTCAAAGCTTCAGATACATATTAGCCTGATTTACAAAGATGAGATAGTTCCTGCTTCTGTTTCTGCAGTGCAAGAAATGATACAAGCCAATTTACTTCCTGATTTCATGTTGTAATGAAGGAAAACAATGTTTAGCAGGTTTATTTCCTTTCAGTCTGTTACTGAAGCTGCAGGAAATACAGCTCTGTGTGTGTGTGTGTTTTCTTTTTTTAAATGTGTCTCTCTAATGAGAGCTACTTATTGGAGAAGGCATTCACTTTCCCCTCCGTGGCTGTAGTCTGTGGGAGAGCTCCTAACAAAGTTCTTTGTTAGTGTTTGTAAGACTGGAGATGAGGTTTAATTGAGGGATTTGTGCTGAATGTTCTTTCGCTTTGAGTCTTAGTGCTGCAATGCTTGACGTTTTCCTTTCAACTGCTGCTGGATCAGTGAAGGCAGTGAGAACAGGGTCTGACGGGGGTCCAGGAGCTTTCATTAGTACTGAAGCTGTTGTCATGAGAGGATTTAAAGCATTGAGAAACCTGTATTTGGAAGAAGTCAATATTACCCAAATTAAGAGTTGTTTTGGAGAACAAATACTTACTGAGTTGCAGCTTCCCCCCACCAAACTATTAGGGAAAAAAGTTCCAAAATTTCCAATTTCTTCCAAATGTACCTTTTTTTTAGCTTTATTTTGCAGTATAGTGCCTTGCCCTTAAAAAAACAACAAAAACAAACCAAGCAGAAAACCCCACTCTAAATTAAAAAATCAAAACATTTTAAAATAAAATGAGCAAGAGATGATCAGACATGGCATGCAGATATCTAAACCAGCAACCATTTGCTTACCCCTCATGATAATCTTTTCTAAACAAACCTTGGATGCTGTAGATCAGCCTGTTCTGTGAAAGCAATAAACCACCTCATAAAAAGGCCAATTTATATAGCTGTTTTTGCAGACAGTTTGTTCAGATCAATTGATTCCATGTGAAAAGCATTTGTCTGTTAATGCAGTGCTAAGATACAAGCTCTAATTTCAGCAAGAATGCTATCTTCCATTTTTTATGTATTTGTATATAATTACGTATTATACATAATGTATTTATGTATTCTGTATATAATGTATTTATACTTGACAGACAGTGAGAGAGAAGGATGGAGCTGCAGCCACACAGGTCACAGCAGTCTGAAGACTAGAGTTCAGTGAGACCAAAATTGCAGTAAGTATGCACAATTTGTCTTCAAAAAGCAATTACACATTAAGACTTTATTAGCACGACTTAAACCCAAATCTTGCTGCTCCTAACCAAGTGATCCTACACAGGAACTAACCCATTTTAGTAATTTTATTGAGAACATGCAAGTAGCAAAATAATATAAAAATAACATTTTAAACAGTTTTGAGATTTAGAAAAAAGAAAATTATTCTATACCTTCCAAAATGTGGATTTAATATAGGATTTCTGAAGAGAGAAGTCCAGGTAAGACTGCTGAGGCCAAATGGCCCTAAGGTTGAAGGACTAAAAGCTGGGGACATGGATGGCACAGCCAGTGTTGAAAGAGGCATTGACCTCCATGTGTGATCTAGGAGGGGAGAATGACTCAGTGGAACATCCAAAAATAGACCAAGTGGGTGTGTTAAGGAGATTCCCGGAACAGTCCCCAGAATTTCATTTTTTTCACGTTTCCTCCACTTTGCCCTTCTGTTTTGGAACCAGACCTTCAATAAGAAATTATAAAGGCATTAGCTGAACTTACTCTGCAGTTTGTCTTACCAGATACTACAGCACATATTGATATTGATAGCAAAATAATTACTGTTAAACCAAACCCCACTTCTTTAATATAAAAGATCTTTTCATAAATGCCTTAGTGGGTTTATTACAAAATAAATCACTTTTGAATATTGTAAATTTTACTATTCTCTGACTGAAGAGTCACATATGTTTTAAAGCCATTGTCATATATTAACCTATCACCTGAAACACAAGAACAATTGTTAAAAATTGATAATTTTTCCTTTCATAACCTATTTATTGAAAGTTAAATTTCAACAAAGCCATTAAAGAGGTGGCAATTATAATACAGCACAAAAATTGTTTTCCAAAAGTGTTAAATAGCATCGACAGTATTTAAAAATCAGATTTTGGGGGACACAGCTTGCTTTACCTCAGCCATGCCCTGTGACCATTTCCAGCAGTGTAACTTACCTTCAGGTGCTCAAATGACATGAAGTGTGTTTGGGAGAAAAACCCTCCACACACTGGGACGCTGATCCCCAAACAAGGCTGTGGCAAGCCCCAGCCTTGCTGTCCTGAGCCTGATGCTGTTTCTCTCTGTCACTAACAATTGACTCTTTCAAAGCACTTGCTCTGGGGTTCTCAGGATCCAGCTTAAGAAGTTAGTCCTTTCATTGCATGCAGTATATTTACACTGGAGAGTTGCTGTTCTCCTGGAGGAGGGATTTATCCCCCTCGGCTTACGTGTGTAGCACAGAACTGTCTCACTACAGGCAGTTGGCAGAGGGAGGTGTGCTCAGCAGAAAATCACAACATCAAAATGTTGAAGTTGGTACTTGAAATTCTTGAGTGTCAAGACTAATTCTTTGGTTTTTCCTCCAGCAACTATCAGCTTTCAATAGTCAGATGTCTTACAAAGGAACATGTGAACCTGTGAAATGCCAGGCAGCTTTGCCTGAATGGCAGTGAGGATGAGATACTCCATCAGAATTAGTCCAAGACAGGGGTCTGGTAAGGAAAACTAAATTACTGGGATCAGATTATTTTAAATCACTGTTAAACAGTAATCCAAAATATTTGTAAGTGGAGCTTACCTAAGATCTCACAGCAGAAGACCACCAACTCAAAGGTGTTAGTGTTTTCTATGAAAAATATCTAGTTGAAAAGGCAATAACTGTCTCACACTGAGATATGCAGATACAGCCTTCCCTAGAAAGGATAAATGCTGCAAGGCTGTTCATGTCCTTACTAAATCTTAGCACTGTTCTTCAATCTGTTCTTCATAAAGAAGCCTAACAAAAAATTAAATGTCTGCTTTTCTGCTTCCTCTGTCCTAAAGCAAATCCATTTGATCACTCGGACATGCACTTTGACTACAAAATAAAATTTTTTAATGTTATAGGTAATTTTGAGCTTAACCCCAAAATGTAATAATCTCTCAGATTTTGTATTTCTCAAACTGGAAGGAAATACCAGCATAGATATCTAACAATTACCTTTAGAAAAAAGCTGGCTTTCCATTCCTTATTGGTACAAACCCATCAGTTCAAGTGATAACAGGAGTAAACCAATATCTCATACCTTAGACTGACGTGACAAACAGCTTTCAAAATTTACTGCACACATTTTAGTCATTAACATTCAGATTAGTCATCTTGAACCATTTGTTAAGCAGTTTTCCTTTGCTTCCAATAAAAGGCTTCACTTGCCTTTATTCTATTTTCATACACATCTGAAGTGACAAACTAACCATAACAGAAACTGCTCTACCAGTCTTAAGATTTTTATGACTGTAATATCAGTGGAAAAAATACTCTAGAAAAAAAAGTATTACTTAATACTCAAAAATAAGTTTTAAACCATCAAGTTTGAATTGCATGCTAAATATTACCAGATTATATTTGCAATTACTAGCATCATGCATATCTGACAAGAGATTCAGGTCTTTTATAAAGGAAGATGTGAGCATGTAAAATTTGATTGTTTTCTTGCTGTAATTTTCTTTAAAAATGTATCCTATTTAATTGATGTAATACCTACTGATGCTATAAAGATACATAGATGTGCATAACTGCATCATGTTTCTGCTGTAAGTGAATAAGATGATCATAATGAGAAAATATGACAAGGATGTCTAGATCAGTTATATCTGTAAGGCAATGTTTTAAAACTGATGCCATTTATGGCAATGAAATACACATGAAACCTTTTACCCCTCACATTACACAAGATAAAAGATTCCTTTAACTTTTTCATATTTTCTTCCCATCCTAACAGTATGAATAATGAGAAACATGAATGGCAACAACAGATGCAAATGCTATTGAAGAGCAACCCCAACATGGCTCCAGGTTATGAAAAAGTTTTGCAGACTCTCTGACTACCTTTTTCCCAAGGTCAGGAATTTGCCATCTCCCTTATTCTATNTTTCATGTAAGACTCAAAAAGCCACAGGAGGAACAGTGAAGTGGCTGGTGCCCATTTCAGCTGGTTGACAGAGGGTTCTCCCCAGAGAAGCAAACCTCCATTTGTAAAACACACTGAAGTGAAGAAATGGTCTGACTGCATTGGGTAAGATTAATTTGTTGAGTTTATACTTGACTGAGTAAAGAGATGCCACTTTCCATGTCAGCTGATTCAGCCAGATACCATGGGAGAGGATTGGAAGCCTTCATTTCACACAGGCTGCCTTATAGAGCAACTATGAGCATGGGCATGTGTGGCAAGTATTTGGTAATTACAGTAGTTTAAGTACATCACTGTTATTCCTACACATCCCCTCTCCACCAGGCTGAGCCCACTTTCCCACAGGACAGGACCTGGGGCTTGGCTCTGTGCACTGCAAGCTCACACTAAACAACTGTGCTGACTCCATGCTGAGGAGATTTGTGTTAAGATCTGACATATTAAGGAGGCAAAGAGGTACCAGGAACAGCTCTTTGATGTTCCTTCCATCCACTGGGCATGCATCAGCTCTGTAATTTTTTTGTTAATTCCTTTCTGGCTCCATCAAACACAAACACTTTGTTGTTTTTTTGTTTTGTTTTCTAGATGAGTCATTAGGAGATGAGTTCCTCTTTGCCATGTCCCATTGTACTATTCCTTCACAGGGTCTACAGAGTCACAGTTAAAGTGACAGCTTTTCACCCATGTCTTTTTCTTTGTTAGATGCCATGTGCAATTGTCAGAGACTGGGGCATGTCAGTGACTAGAGGTTTTAGTCATTGTTGGTGTTAGGAAGAGTGGAGGGTACAAAATCTCCCCCTAAGTCCACAAAAGAGAGCTGAAAAGCTCATCTAGGTGTTATTTGAGTCAATTATAATGTACCATTCATACTTCTAATGCCTTTTTTGAAGATGGTGCATATTAAAATAAAAAGCTAAAAAAGTTACAGTTTTACAGACTAACTGTGGTGTGAACCATCCCAGATCCAGTGACTGGAGTAATGACAAAGTATACAAACAAGGATCTGGCATTAACAGTATCAGAGCCGTGCAGTAGTGAGCAGGACTGTCACACTGAGCAGCTGCACCACTTCTCAGTCTTTCACAAGTAGGCACATGTCCAGAGTTGTGCTGGAACAGTCAATATCTGATCTACAGCACAAGCCAAATTGAGTACAATTGTCATTTGCAGCTTATAAATACTTGAAAGCCTTCACACCTTTTGAAACAACTTTTTTTTCCTTTTTTTTTTTTTTTTTAGCCTATAATTTCTGTATAGAAAGGGAATTTCTAGGTTATCCGGAGATGAATCTAAATAAAAGGGTTTTTAAGGGATATTAAGCAGGAGTGCATAGGGTCAGGAAAAGTTACTAAGGGTCGTTTGTAGTTTAAGCAAACTGTAGCCGACAAGTGATTACTGTCTGTCTAAGTATGCTGAAGTTCTACAGGCATTGCTGCAATCATAGCCTTGCTAGGCATAAAATTCTGGACAAGACCTGTCACATATGATTGTCAAATTCATCTTTCATTTGTTTTAACCAATCATTTAGAAGTGTGACTGCTTTAACGAGCTAAATTAGACCAAGAGAAGGATGCTAACTCTGCAGCCTCAGTAAATAACTTTGAATGCCCCACAGACCCCCTCATTTTCTGTAAACAACCTAATTTATCATTTTTAAATCCTGTTTTAAAACTCTGGAGACAGTACCTGCCTTTCGACCCATGAAGGCGGCAGCACAAGCGGCAGTGAAGCACAACCTGGGAATGTCCCTGAGCCGCCGCTTCC
>VWZP01010724.1:4610895-4646519 GCA_013396995.1 Dicaeum eximium
CTTCCCCCGTCCCTTCAGCACCACCCGCCGCGGACAGGACGCGTCCCCGGCACCGCCGCTGCTCCGCTCTCGCCCGGCCGAACAAGAGGGAGAACGCGCTGCGTTCAACCCTCTCTCGCCCCTCGTTCCCTCCGGCACTCACCTGCACCCGGGCTTCCGTCAGGTCAAGGCGCAGGGCCAGCTCCTCTCTGCGGGAAGAACTCACAGTTAGAGCCGGAGCTCGCCCGCCGCCCCGGCACGGCCGCGCCCGCCCCTCCCGCCGCTACCTGGTGAACACGTCGGGGTAGTGGGACTTGCAGAAGGCTCGCTCCAGCTCCTCCAGCTGGAACGTGCTGAACGTGGTGCGGTACCGCCGCTGCTTCCTCTTGCCCGGACCCGGTGCCTCGGGGGCGGGCGGGCGCTCCTCGCTCTCCCCCGCCGGCGGCTCCTCCGCGGGGCTGCGCGCTCGGCCGGGCCGCGGCGTCTCCGCGCGTTCCGCGCCTGAGGGAGACAAGCGCGGAGTTACCGGGGCGGGCGGGCGTGGAGCGACCCCGCCGTCCCTCACCGGGCCACCTCTCCCCGTGCCACCCTCCCCGCCGGCCCTCACCGTGCCGGCCCGCGGCGGGGCCCCGGCCCAGGATGCTGTCGATGAAGTAGGAGGTGAGGAGGTGCAGGGCCGGCGGGGCGGCGGGGGCCGCGCTCTGCATGGCTGCGGGCAGGGCCCCCGCGCCGCGCCGCGTTTTATGGGCGCGGGCAGCGCCCGGCTCCGCGCCCCGGCATTAGCATTTCATTAGCGCGTGGCGTCAAGGCCGGGGGTGGGACGCGCCGTGCCCCGCTCGCCGCGCAGCAGCCGGGCCACCTCCCCCGGGCGGGCGCACAGAGCCGCCCCATCGGGGCTGCCGTGCCCTTCACTGCCCTGGGGCCGCTCCCTCCGCTCCCGCAGGCCGGCGGTAACTTTTCCAAGCCTCATTCCGGGGCGCGGAGCGGCGGCCGTGAGGTTGTGCCGGTGCCCGCCGCGGTGCGGGAGAGCCGTGCCCGGCTCCCAGAGAGCTGCGGCTGGGTCCGCAGGGAGCGCTGAGGGACCCCGGCTGCGACCCAGAGTGAGGGAGAAGTCACTGGTGTTTACCTTTATTGCTTCTTATGACCTCACACTTGTTGAATTCAGCTTTTTAAGGCTGACCTTGCAAAGTACCGTGTGCCAGCAGGTGAAGGGAAAGTGCACAAACCCATGCAAGTCTGAGTGCTTTTTCCTGGAGATCTCTCATTCCACTCCTGCTGTAATTCTGTTGTCGGTGCTGTTACAGCAATGGTTCCTCAACAGGAGGTCTGGAAACGATTTCCTGCACAGGGAGACTTCCAGCAGTTCTGTGATCTTACTGTGGTATTCTGATAGAGACTGTCATAAATAAGATGACAAAATGACTTGAGCCTGAGATCTTGATTTTGGGGCATGAGAATGAAGTACTTTCTAGAGAGTCTTACAGAAAGTAGAGCAGAAAAGGGCCAAGAACCCCCAAACCCCAAACTAATTTAGATTATAAATGAGGCAAAGATTTAAAAATTTGTGTGTTTATATCTAAATTTTGAAACAAAAGTGGTGGATTTCTGTGTTCTCTATCTTCATAACAAGGCTAGATTAGTTTACATTCTAGCTGAAGACATAGAGGCTGTCAGTGCAGAAATGCTTCTTGACTCATTGACCTCTTAAAAATCTTTTGGTTGCTCCTGGCATTGCAGACCAAAGGCAAATTTTTTTTCAGTTTTTTCCTCCTCTCCTCTTCTCTCACCTCACTGGGGCTGAGAGACTGCTTTAGTGCTTCTATCTTTGTACTGACAGAACTCCTTGCTGTCTCTCTATTCTGCTGCAGGGCTCTTTGACTCAGACCTTGACTTCATTCCTTTCACTACAACAATTTGGTTTGGCCTGAAGCAATACCTTTGTGAACCCATTCCTGTGGCATCCTCTATGAGAAGGTTTGGGACAGCACTTTGTGATGCTAACTCTTGAAAAAGTAAGGCGCCTGTATGAAAGATGACTCTGGGTAACATTTACAGAAAGTGTTTTTTTTTTTTTTACATGGTGTTTTCTTGACATTTCCTAGTTTATTGCCCTATTCATATCCTGATCCTAGTTCTAAAGCTCAGAGTGCCACATTCATGAGACCTTAATTGTGTTCAAAGACCAAGGACTCATTTGTGTTGGCAAAAACAATGATTCTATGCATCCTATGAACCAAATGCTGTCAATTCCAGGAAACAAGATTTGAGCGATCTAATTTCCTCTGACTAAAGAAACTGTCAGAACTTCACAAGGAATGTCCTGGATGTGGAATAGCCAGTGATATGCTTTTTTTTTTATAGTTACAAATGTGTCACAGTCACACATGTGTCTGTGGTCAAAGAGGAGCCCCTGGATCTTGGAGAGCACGCCCAGGAATTCCACTGGGATATCCCAAGAGCCAGAAGTGACTAACTTTTGTTACTTCTGTGTTCCATACAAACCAAATCCATGAACAACAGCAGATAAAGCTTCTGTGAGGAGCTACAGGGGTGGCTTCTGTGAGAAGCTTCCCCCACATTCAACAAGCCAGTGCCAGCTGGCTCCAGGATGGACCAGAGCTGAGTTCATCAGCAATGCTGGTAGCACCTCTGGGACAACAGAATTAAGAAGGAAAAACCTGCACAACAGCAACTGCAACCAGAGGGAAGAGCGAGAATATGAGAAGAACAACTCTGCAGACACCCAGGTCAGTGAAGAAGAAGGGCAGGAGGTTCTCCAGGTGCCAGAGCAGGGATTCCCCTGCAGCCTGTGGTGCAAAGCTGTGCTGAGGCAGCTGTGCCCCTGTAGCCCATGAGGGTCCACGGTGGAGCAGAGATCCACCTGCAGTCCAGGGAGAACCCCAAGCTGGAGCAGGTGGGTGTCCCCAAAGGAGTTTATGACCCCGTGGGGGCCAGTGCAGGAGCAGCTTTGCTGGCAGGACTTGTGACCCCATGGGGGACCCACTTAGGAACAGTCTGTTCCTGAAGGACTGCAGCCTGTGCTGGAAAGGACCCATATTGGAGAAGAGCCAGGGCTGCTGACCCCACCTGACCAAAGGGATATCCCAGACCATATGATGTCTGCTCAGCAATAAAGGCTAAGGGAAAAGGGTGTAGGGAATTTATTATTGTGAAATTTGTCTTCTAGAACAGCTGCTGCATGGGCTGAAGCCCCACTTCCCCAAAAGTAGCTGGACATTGTCTGCTAATGGGAAATAGAGACTAAATCTTTTGTCTTCCTTTGTTTCTGTGCCTGGCCTCTGCTTTTGCATTATTAAACTGTCTTTATTTTAATCCATTATTATTTTCATCCTACTTTTTTCCCCTCCATGTCAAAGAGGGGAGACAGCAGCTGGGTAGGCAACTTGTGTTTAGCCAAAGTCAACCCACAAGACATTTGTATTTTTCAGGTGTCCTCAGGCAGGTCACATTAACACTGCTGACTGATGTTTGAGTTGTTATTTTGGATTTGTATTGTGTCTTGTCATGAGCTGAGCAACCTATGTCATAGTTGCTGCATAATGCCATTAAAAATGCCTTAAAAAAGTGTGATTTAAATACATTTTCATTATTTTGTGTTTAACCAACATTGTTGCTGCTGCTTTCTTGGTTTTCTTTGGCTCCCATACAAAGTAAAATGTGACAGATGAATCATAAACCTCACCTTGTCCATGGAGTGTTTGAAAGATGAAGGGAAGCATACGCATCTGTTTGTGGATGACAGCAGAGTTGCAACTGCATGAAGGGCATTGGTGTTTGCTGTGCTTGAAATGTCTCTTGGCATGTTGAAAATGTATTTCAGCATTCTTTGTACTATCTTAAATACATAAATATATGTTAACGAAATTTAATATTTAGGCTGAGAAAACAATCCTGTCCATATCTATGTTGAAAAAAAAGTTCTGAGATGAAATATGTGATGAGGTTAACAGGAAAAATTTCTTGAGCGTGTCCAAGGAGTTGGTTTGATAGCTCAGCATGGATCTTTATTGGCTTGAAGAAGAAAAATAGCTACTAACTTGAGAATTAAGTGCAAAACTTGGGTAAAGTAGAAGTGATTCTGATGAGAGCTCTGCATTGACTGTGGTTGATATCTTAGGAAGAAGATGAAAAGAGCTGAACACCTGTAATGCCAATATACCTCTTTGGATTGTTCATATTCTTATTAACACAACTGGTTTCTCATTCTATTTCTGTTTTACACAGAGGCCTGAAGATCAGCATGAACTTGAAGATCAGCACCTGTCTTTCATTTTATGGGATTAGATGTAGGTTGTGTGTGGCAATCCTGTAAATATGGGGGAAATGCAAGACTGAATGTTGTGGTACAGCCTTAGTTGGTTTCTCTCAAGCCAATTGATACTTATTATACCAGCTGCACCAGAGTGCAGTAACTCTTTTGTAATGGAACCACAGTAAGCTGGTTTCCCATTTCAGTTAATAACTTGTGAAAATAATGTAAGTGCTTTTTGCTGATTAGGCATACGTGACTGCTTGGAAAATAATGTGTGTGCAGTACGTGGCAATTCAGCTTCCCTTTCTGTGCTGCATATTCAAAAGCACAATAAAATATTAGTTGAAAGAAGAATAAGATAAGAATTGGAATGTTGCTGACTATGGAGAAGGCATTGTGTTGAGATGGCAGACACTGCTGTCACTGTGCTCATTCTGACCAACCCACCTGGAGCAGATGTTCGTCTGTTGTGTCCCCATCCAAATCTCTTGGCAGTCTCACTTTAGATCTCTTTCTTCCCCCCCTGTAGACCTTTGATTTTATGCAGGCAAATAAACTGAGAGCCTCAGTCTTTCTGCAGTTGGTTCTTGAAGGAGATAGATTGTTCTTGAAAGGCTGGCATGTGAGAGGTTCCTGTTGAAGTGACATGAAAGTGTTGCAAGATACCTGGAACCACCTAAACATTCTGCACTGTGTCCTCTCAGCAACCACTGTAGTGCACTATTTCTCAAACCCTTCAGGTAAAAAGTGAAGAGCTCTTTGGCACACAGGTACCTCTAGCAGTGCCGTTATGATAAATTAATGTTTACTGGGTCTGCTAAAGCCACCCCTTTGGGGTCACAATTCAATGAGGCTGTTATATCTTCTAAATGGTAAAAAAATGTATGTTTTAACATCTCAAAGTTTCTAGACTGCATTTAAGGAGCAAAAACCTGGTAGCATCTAGGGTCCCAGAAGTCCGAGAATAAATTAAAAGGAGGCAATATTAATTTATTTTTTCTTAGAAAGTGCTGGATAATAGACTAAAAAACCTGTTCAAGGGTTCATATTTTACCATTTCTGAGGGGTGTCAGTCCTCTATCATGTTTGCATATTCCTAGAGTGAAAATGACTTTTTTTTCAAATTACTTTATTTAGAGGCTTACTATGAATGTTGGACTAGACTTGGAAGACCACGTTCCTTCTTCCTTTGCTGGCCCTTGACAACAAATCACCACTTCTGTGTGCATAATTTATTCATATGTGAAATTGGAATGGTCACACACTCTTTGCTACTAAATTATCTCTGAGAAAGCTGGGTCTGTTTAGAATAAACACAGCTGATGTTTACCCATTTGCAATTGTAAAATATGTTGTACCCATAAAATACATGTTACAAATGTTCCCTAAAGCCCTAAATATAACTTTGTGTTAGCTTCAAAGTGACCACTGGGAAATCTGTTTCTGATTACTTTTTTCTGTATTGCCATGATTATTTTAGAAACAAATCTTTACCAGGTGTGTTCTTCAATATTGTTTGAGGTCCTCTGGTGTTCATTTATGCAGATATGGAGCTATCCAGTTCTTCCCAAATGCTGTGGGTACTGCGAATAATTCCAACTCACTTTATGGACAGGGACTGAAGTCAGGAAACTTCAGAGAGTTGTGAGCTGTCCAGTAATGTGCAAGGTAGGTTCTGCTACAATCTTTGTATTATCTGTGTCTCAATCTTCTGCAAATGTAGTAAGTAGTTGTTGTTTCATGCTAGTATTTATAACAGTTTTGCCACTGCCATTATGGAGATTTGAGGCTTGGGGAGGTGGAATGGTGAAGGAAATTTGGACAGCTCTCTGTATATAAAGAGGTTGCCCATGTTCAGCCTTATTGACTGAACTGTGGAATTTTCCTGATAGTGTTTTAATGAGAAATCACAGTACTGCCCTTAAAAGCAGTATGTGCAGTCAGAAGGGTGTATTTTCCTCATCTGTCCCTGCTCCCACATGTCTATCTGATATGCTAGGAAAGGCTTATCAGTTTCTTCCAACTATCCCATTCACACAGCTTGGATGAGCCTGCAGAGTCTTCCCATCAGCATTGCCTTGATTTTACCCTCCTGTGGCATCAGCCTGTGTCTCTGCTTCGGGTGAAATCTGCAGCATCGGCTGTCTTTGAAGAGAGCAATGCAACAGTGTGAATGTGAGGTAACACCTTTCTCAAAGAAGAAACCTGTTCCTTTTCTGTCTGAGCACCGCTGTGCTGTATAAAAACACTCTAAACTCCTAGCCTGACTTCGGTCGCAGATTATGACCACATCGAACAGTTTACCTCTTCTTTGGCAGAGCTTAGGAAGGTGAACTCTGCGCTCCCTCTTGTGGTACATGTAGAAATGTGAAGAAAGTTTGGGGAAAAACTGCCCGTAACAGTGAGGGAAATTGAATGTGTTCATTTTACTTAGCATCTTCTGAGAGAATAAAGTGAGATTTCATATGTTACCCGAAGTGGTGTGAAAGTAAAAGGTTTTCTTAGGTCAAAACACAGACCTGAAGCAAATAACTTTCTAAAGCAAGGCTAAATGTTGGATTTTATTGTAGCTTTCCAATAGTCAGGGAATGCAGAATAGTGAAATACAGTTACGTATTTGCTCTGTTGATTGATTTTTACATACACACATGAAAGAACAGCTTAGGAATATTTACCTCACACTAGTTAAATTTTTATGTCACTTCCTGCAGACCTTTGTGCCATTTGGTGTATTTCCTCCTTTCTATTAGTTCTTTAGGCTATTTGTTGTATTTTTCCCTTTCCTTTACTTTTTCTTCAGGTTTGTGATCCAATAGCAGAAAAAGCATTCTTTTTGTGATCCATTAGCCTGCTTGGCCCCAGGTTTTACAGAACATTTACATTAGATGTGCAAAGATACTTATCCCATAGGTGGAGATTATGTGCACTCTAGAGATGAAGAAAGGAATAGCAACAGAGGATTACACCCCAGATTACTGCAGGTTGTTTTAACTTTGTAAAGATGTTGTGTTTTCTTGGACTCCATAATGCCACCTGTGATAATGTGTTTTTCTGGAAATATTTATGTCCTCAGAGAAGATTTTTTTTTAACTTTATAGTGAAGCATTATGCAAAATCATCCACAGGGTGAGGGGCCTGGTTTGAAGGGAACTTCACTATTTCTGCATGTTTAGCTTCATGTCTTTGCCATGTGCTGCAGTGCTACTGCACATGTGTGGGGGTCCCCAGAGCCTCCAGGACCCCCAGGTACCCTGCAGTAGTGAAGTGGTACAAAGTCTGATCTTGAAGTTACTGAGAGGCAAGTGAGGAATATCAGACAGGTGAGCAGTTAAGTAGTTGTTAAAGATGTAACTGGTGTTACACAGTTACAGGAAAAGAGAAACAGGTCTAGCTCAATTATACAGAACTAACACAACAGAATGACTGTGGTTTTGGCCCAATAATAGTTTTAAGGAATGATGGTATCACTGCCTAAATAAACTAATAATATTCTGTAGGTTATATCATGACTTCCCTTCTCTGTTGACCATAACTGTATCCATTAAATGTCTGCAGCCTCCAATATCCAATATCACCAACAGTCTTGTGGATGGTATGAGCCATTGCTGTTGGTTAGATATAGTGGGATTTTGAGAAGGTGGGATAGAGTTAATTTTCTCTACAGTAGTTGTTTTGGGCCCATGGCTTGGATTTGTGTGGACTCAGTGCTGATAACTCGGAGATGTTTTTGTTATCGCTCAGCAGGGTTTACCCTGAGCTGAGGCCTTTTCTGCTCCTCACCCCACCCCAGCAAGGAGAGGCTGGGGGTGCACAAGGAGCTGGGAGGGGACACAGCCAGGACAGCTGACCCCAGCTGACCCGAGGGATAGCCCAGAGCATATGGCACCATGCTCGGCAGAGAAATCCGGAGGAGAAGAAGGAAGGGGGGGGATGTTTGGAGTGATGGTGTTTGTCCTCCTGAGTCACTGTGTATGTAATGGAGCCCTGCTGTCCTGAGGATGCTGAGAACCTGCATGTCTTGGCAAAGTGGGAAATGAGCTCCTTGTTTTGATTTGCTTGTGTGTACAGCTTTTGCTTTCCTATGAAACTGTCTTTTTCTCTACAGGGTATTCTCACATTTACCTTCTGTTTTACACATGCCACTGGGTGGCTGTGTGGTCCTTAGCTGCTGTTTGGGTTGAACCACAATAGTGGGGAAAAATTTTAACATTAATGAAAGATTCTGTTTTTGATGTGGCTCACTTGGCAGTTCCAAGCAAATTGCTTTGCATTTCTCTTTCCTGCGATTTAAAGAATTTGAGTTTGCCTCAGAATGCTTATGTAAATATTTGTAGTTTTACTGCTGGGTAGAGGAAAAACCATGCAAAGAAATCAATAATTACCTTATCTGGATTAGAAGCCCTAAAGTTCTCTAAGCAATGCAAGCATCGAGTGAGCCACTGGGACTTATTTTCAGGGAGTACAAGCTGTTGTAAATGTGGAACACCCTGAAGTATCTAGATTTCAAAAGTCACTTAGGAACATCATGCAGAGCACGTTAAAGTGGGTAGGTGTCTCATGTTTTTTCAAGGTGTGGCTGTCACGAAGCTGCGGTTTGCAGAGATACAGAAATAAATATTTCAGTGGTTGTGAACTTCTACTTAATGATGGGACATGGTTCAAAATCATGGTTCATACATTCAATGTAATGATGGTACATGAGATCTACTGGAGTATTCATTGCCCAGGTAACCCCCTTAAACCCTTTCATTGTATGAGCAGTAGAAGATGGATGCTTAAGCAAAGAAGTGAACTACCTACAGAAGTGGATGAAAGCTCTCACAGGGAATTGAAGCAACAAAACACAATAAAAGATGTTCTACTTAATTTTAAAAAAGTCAGTGAACCATACTGAATTTAAATAATTTCTGTGAAAAATCTATATCATGGGTGTCAGAAGGTATGAGCTGCTGTTTGTCATTGTGGTGCAGTTGTTCCAGCTACTATCAGCTTTAGAATGTGCTAACTACAATTTGAAGTCTAACAGACAAATCTGTTCTTTTCTTCTCATCCTTAAATGCCTCAATGATGCTATCCCCAGGAATTTACACCTCAGTGGGAAGGAGCCAAACGATTAAAAGAGTGACCTGTAGAACCCTGAGGTTAAAATAAATAACTATGCCATGAGCTCCTGTTTCAATACTTTCTGTCTTGGAGCTGTTTAGGAAACACCTTTGTCCACTGCTCCCAGTACCTGCAAGTAATATGTCTCTTTTTCCTCTTTAAAATGAAAACCTGAGCTTCTGATGGGATCATGTGAGTCTAGTAATTGGATCTTTAAAACAGACCCATGAAATAGTGCAGCACTTGTGGTGAGTTATGGGAGTGCTGACAATGCGTTAAACAAGGGCTCTGTCATAATTCTTGCTGCCCGTTTTCTGGTGAACATGGACATGTGCTGCTCTCCTTCCTAGGATGGAGGCGAGGGTGTTACAATTATTGAGAAATGAAGCAGAGATTTATTTTTACATTAACCTGCTACATAAATATCTTTTATACTGTTCAGCTGATTCACAGTCCTCATTAATGGATTAAACTTGCTAGTTTGTCTCTTTATCATGTTGATAGACCTGTTAAATGAAACCCTGAGAAATCAGACAGTTCAGTCCTGTGGTCAATGGCAGCTTTTCACAGCAAAGATTTCTGGCTGGGTTGTACGTGCCAAATGTTCAGGCAGCTTGTGCTTATCAGCATCTGTTATACTTTTTGTTGACTTGGACTATTAATAACCTGTCAGATTAGGTAATTAGGCTGTCTCGAGTAGCCAGGGAAAATTGTTTTTCCTAACTGATGGTATGGGTTGTGCAGTTGTGCAGATAAGCACTTGGTCAAATGGCAGTTCAGGCAATTTTTAACTGGCCTTGCTGATGAATGCAAAAGTAGTGCTGAGACATGAGGGCCAGATAATAACAGAGGGACAGGCACAAAATAAAATTATTTCCACTTTCCATTTTCCACTGCCACTTTAGAAATTCTCTCAAAATAAGACACTGCTTACTGTTCTGGTTCTGAAAAGCTGCATGTAGGAGCAACTATGTTCATTTCAATGCTGTGATGGTTTTGCAAGCATTGTTCCCTTATGTATTAAAACTCACACTGGACTTGGTGGAATTAGAGGGATTCTCTCAAGAAGGTGTCATTTTACCCCTGTAGTAAAGCTGGCTGCTGGTACTACCCGTCACTGTTCTGAGATTCTCTTCCTTCAGTGACCTTCTTTCTTTGGCACTGATGGAGTCTGTTGTGCCCAGGAAATGTTCAGCAGTTAGTAGGTGCAGGAAAGGTCTGTTTATTCTGTTGAAGCCGGGATCCCAGCTCTTGGGTGAAGGACATTTACCTATTTCTAGAAGCAACCTTCATTGTGAAAAGGCTGAGTGTTTTGGCAACATCCATCAAGTAAGTTTAGATATGTGAAGACTTTCTGCTGGAATAGACAAGAAAGTTAATTTTCCTGAAAAGTTTCAATTTTCCATGATCAAGGGCTTATGTTTTTGAAGCTTGCTTTATTTGGGCCAACTTTTAAGGTAGCTGCAAGAGTCATAGAGGCAACTTTATTCTGTAAGATTGGTAAGATGAATGAATACATGCACAGAAAGGTGTTTTAAGAGGGTATTTAATATATTCATTCCTCTGACTTGGAATGATGTCTGGGGAGGAAGCAAACCAGCACAAAAATAGTGATTGTTCAGGCCTGATTGTACTGATGCTGACAGATTCCCACAATGGGTTGAGATGGTGGCAGCAAAGCATGTTCAGCTGCCCTGTCTTATCGACCCAGAGGGACATGGAGACAATAAGTTGCGCTTGTGAAGGAGGTGGATGGATGAAGTGGCAGAGGGCTGGAACAACCTCTACACTTGTAGGTCTACAGTAAATAACTTGAAAGACATGACTTGTTCTGGCTGACAGCACCCTCTGCATGCTCATCTTGCAGCTCAGGGGAGTGGAGTGGATCTGCACCCTGGCTGCCTCTATTGAGCCTTGTTCCTCGAGTCCAGGTGCTTGACAGAGACTTGTAGCTGTCTGCCATCTTTTGCCAGCTGAGAGACCACTGAGATTTATGTGGCATAAATGTAACCACCTCAAAATGAAAGTACTTCCTCATAGCCAGCCTTGCCCAGGATATATAGTAGAGGAGAGTGAAAGTTCCTTCCTCCAGGGAGAGGTCACTGAAAATGGCATGTTTTCCTCGTTCCCTGATGCCTCCTTAGTAGATATGCACAGGGCAGCAGCCAGGCCAGGAATAGGGCTGGTCCTTGCCTTGCAGAAATAGTGTAGGGCCTAAGAAGTGCTAAATGTTCCCTGCTCGAGTGCTGGCACATGCCTCAGTGTCCAGGGAATTATATGCTTTTGCACTTTTTTGCAGTGCCTGATGGGGTGACAAAGATTTCTCTTCTAAATGTCACTGAAGAAACTTTGGTGAACTTCTGGTTCATAAGAATAGATGTGTTTAACTGGTCTCATTTTGATTTACTGTCTGAGATTCATTGATGTGGGCTTCAATGCAGCATTAGGTGTTTAGAGTGGGTTCAAAGGTAGGAGACAGTTGATGTGTGGACAACATTCCATTAGAAGCCAGCTTTATCCAGCACTGAGAGGGTTTAAACCATGGCTGGTTTATGGAAGTGAATGGATTGGGTCTATTGAACTTTTCACTTAAAACAGGATGAAAATCCCCTTGCTTTGAAGTTCAGCAATTGGACTTAGACTCCAGCTGTTCTCCTCTTTTATTTTCAGGATCGACTTGACTTCTCAATGAAAATTTTCCTTAACATTGCCACAGGATTTGAGCGAATAGCTCATTCATACAGAGCCTGCACTCCAGCTTCTTTTGCCTTCGCTCTTTTCCCCTTGTGGAAAGAGTCCCTGCCCGTAGCCGAGGGGTGGAACAAGGTGATCCCTTCCATCCTAAACCATTCCGTGATGAGTCCCATTGTGGCTTTCCCGTGACCTGTCCCGGCGCTGTTTGCGGGCGGTGGAGAGCTGGGAAAGCCCGAGCCCTGCCCGCTGCCTTTGACCGGCAGGTGCCGCGGTACCCCGGCCGGTGGCTGCTGTGTCCCGGCCGGTGGCTGCTGTGTCCCGGCCGGTGTCCCAGCTGCTGTGTCCCGGCCGGTGGCTGCTGTGTCCCAGCTGCTGTGTCCCGGCCGGTGTCCCGGTGTCCCAGCTGCTGTGTCCCGGCCGGTGTCCCGGTGTCCCGGAGCCCTGAGCCGCGCTCGGCACCGCGCGGTGTCGCCGCAGGCCGCTGCGAGCTCCGGAGCCACGCGGTCGCTGCTGCCGGAGGTGGCTCCCATCGAGTCCCCAGGGCTCCCCAGCGTTTGGTGCTCCGCCTGTGGTTTATGTTTTGGCAGCTTTTAAAATGCCATCGCTGCTGCTGCCCGCCTGCTTTTTGTGAACGTAGGAGCTTTAATCGTGCCCGAAAACTTCGCTGCTGCGTTCCAGGAAAGCAGCTGAAATTGTCTTGTTTTGGGCATGAAACAGTGTAATAACTAAGAAAAAAACTAAAAGCAAATCGACACAGGGCAAGAAGGGAGCTGCTGTGTCCTTCCTTATCTAAACTTCTTGTTGCTCAGCCTTTATGGAAACTATGCCGTACTTAGTTTCTACAGAAAGTCCAAGGAGGAAAAAGGCAAAAATAAATGGTTTAGTAGAATCTAGAGGTGAATCTTACATACAACTCAACAGGTTATAGATAGCTCTTATACAGGTTGCTGTGGTTTAACCCCAGCCACTAACTAACACACAGCTGGGATGGGGAGGAGAATTGGGAAAAGATAAAACATGAATTGGGATAAGAACAGTTTAAGTTTTGAACAGTTCTGGTCAGGAATAAACAAAGGGAGAATAATTTTAGTACAATGAAGAAAAATTGGCCCCTACGGCTTGAAGGATGGGAAAAAACCCCCAAAGTGTAGCCACAGACTCCAAAATCTCACACTCGGGGGTAACAGAAAGTGCTTATCTGGATTATTCACATTTCAGGTCTGTACTTACCCAAGGGGCAAATGTACTGACTCTGGTGTGCATCAGAAGTTTGCAGGTAGAGGAAGGTATATAAATCTACTCCACAGTAAGGTAAGGGAAAAAAAAACACTTAAACTGCTTAATGGATACTGTAAATCATTCCAATACAAAAAGATGATTCAGGGATGAAGAAAGTACAAGAAAGAGCTTGGACATAATACTGGAACATCTAAGTTATTGTTGTTTTACAAGATGTTGGGAAATAAGAAATTAAAATTCTACTGCATAGAGATGTTAGTCATCCTGGGGTCCAGAACATCCTGTGAGATCAAGAAAGCTTTGCATGCTCCTGTCTACTGCAGATGGTACTAAGATATCACTGTCCAGGGAAGTGAGGTGTATCTTGTTCACAAAGAGTAAGAAGGCTGAATTTTGGACAAAGAACAGAAATTCAGTCAGAGCCCAGGCCAATCAATAATTTCAGAATGGCAATATGTAAAGGACAGGTTGTGCTGGGGAGAAGAGTTGATCAATGCTTCTTTATTCTCCGGCACTTGATGTTGAATGCTGCAGGATGCTCCTAAATGCATGCATTAAGTGAGGTGCTTTTTGCCACAACTTCTCAGTAAAAAGGCAAAAAGAAAGAGGATCCATGTGTAACCTGTTGTTTTGTCAATTGTTCTATCCACTCCTGCTGGTGTTCTAACTGCACTAACAGCTGCTTTGTGGTGAAATAACTCTCTAAAAACACACAGTGACAAATCCTAGTCCCAGTATTCCCCTCCAGCTCTGTCTTGTGGCCGAGGCAGTGGAAGAAATCACAGTACCACAGAATAGTTTGGGTTGGAAAGGACTTTAAAGATTGTCTAGTATCAACCCCCCAGAGATGGGCAGGGATTAGACCAGGTAACTCAGGGCCCCCTCCACCCTGGCCATCCACACTTTCAGGGATGGGACATCCACAACCTTTCTGGGAAAGCTCTGCAAGTGCCTTTCTCCTTTCCAAGTAAAGCATTTATTCCTAACTAAGATGCAATTCAAGTCTCTCTTCTTTAAATTTAAAACCATTCTGCCTTGTCTTATCACTATTTACCAGTGTAAAAAGTCACTCTTCCCCCCTTTTTTATAGACTGTAGCAGTTCTGAAAGAAATTCTAGTATCCGAGATTCAAGTATGTCAGTTCCTTTGTGAAGATTGTAAGAAGTTCAGTTTCTGCAAAGCTAAAAAGAACATCTATAAAATGTCCACAAGAGAAAATTATCCTTGTCCTTCATAACCTCTAGCTTATTTAGAGCATTTCACATGTGATTCCATGCACGCCTCTGTAGCTTGGTTTTGCAGTTCTCATTCCCCATCAGACTCACACACATGCTGTTTTAGAGGCATAGAATGAAGCAGAATAAGAAAGGATTTACATCTCAGTTTAGAAAGAGATTTATCCTAGTTTATTTATATTAAATTAAATCGAATTATCTCTCTCTTCTTTTTTGATTACCTTTTTTAGGTCATCTAAAGAAGTAGACAATTGCCATGATCATCCAGCTCACTGACATATGAAAAGAGGCAATTCAAGCAGCCTTATTTGAGGCTTTTTGCTTAAATATATTAATGGTATTTCCCACCTTATCTGTTTTTCCTGACCTTATGTTCATCTATCTCTGTGTAACTGCTTGCCTGCATTCTGTGTGATGATAACATTGTGAAATGTCATTTTGAATGCTGGAGGCAGAGAATGTACAGCTGACAAATGAATTGGTCAGGCTTGTGCAGAGGAACAGACAATTTCAGGATTAGTTTCCAAGTTTACTGCAATTTTCCTAGTTTACTGCAAGTGTGTTATCTCTTCTTCAAAATTTATCTCCCTATGTGGTTAAACAGCTGTTGATAAGGCTTGCCTGTAAGGACACTTTTAATGATCCTAAATAATTTTACACCGTGCAATTTTTTAGTATATACATGTCATTGTATCCAAAAGATTTTCTATGCTTGTGGAAAGTTAACCAACAGTAATGGCAAATGTATATCAGGTCTTGTTTTAATGGTCTTTATCTCAAATTTTGATCATTATTGTAGTTCTTAAAATCTGGAGAAGTATGACAAAGAACTTTGCATTCTGCTTTTCGTGGGATAACGTGTCCCTCTCTATTAATCAAAAAGAGTTTTCACCCCAATTTTAGCTCTACTAAACTGGTTATACTTATGTAAGTCCTCTATCTTACACTGAGGTCCATTCAGGATCAGGAGTCAGCAATGCCTTCACTGTGCAGAAAAACAAGAACAGCACAGGGGGCTGCACCTTGCTTGTGAAAGGTCAGAACTCTCCACTGTTAATTTCATATGACTTTGGAAAAGGCTTCTGACCTGTTTTTCTTGTGAATAGCACTATGTGTTAATACCTGATGTTTTCTTGGCACCTTATCTAGACATTTATACCTGTGAACTGGGAGTGTTGAACAATCACTGAGGAAAAAGGGGAATTCTTCTTTGGAAGAATTTCAGAGTCATTTTGTGCAGGCAGAAATGAAGATATAAGGGCTGTGGCAAAGGAGATTCAGACCTAGAAATCTTCTTCATCTTCATGAAAAGGATCAGACAGCCCCTCCCTGTCTCAGGGCACAGCTGGGCTGCCATTGGAACGTTCTCTGCATTCATCCGCTGAAGGCTTTGCCCTGGGCAGCCAAGAAGCACTGCAGGGATATATGTGCCTCAACCCTTGCATCTCTGTTAGTTCCCCTCCTTGTCAGCCTGAGAATTATATGACATGTCGTTTTCTGTCAGCTTCTTTTCTCCTTCTGGGGCGCTGAGGCAAATAATTAATTTATCTTGTTTTAGAGAATGTCATTTTGCCATCTCGATAAATTTCCCTGGCTGCTGTGTCCCTCTGAGCCATTCCAACTGCTTCACTACTAGCACCCCCTGTGCCTTCTGGACTTGAATTTTTTTCTTTATTTGTCTGACTATCTTACATTATCTTTTATTTATTTTACCCCTTTGCTTTTCTTCTCATTTGTTCACAGCTGATAGGCTTTAAACTTGCCAGTCATCAGCATCTGATGTTTTAGTGTCCATATGCCTCTAGAACTTTTTATAGCTTTGTATCAGTCTATATTGTCCTTCCCAATATGCCCAAGGCAAGCTCACAGTGAATTCTGTCCTTAACATTGAGTCCAAAACAGTCCTTGCACACCACAGAGCCTGCAATCCACTTTTCTCTGTCTGCTCTGACAGTCTTATTTCCATGCAATTTGTTCAGTCCTCTATGGCTTGGAAGTCTTCTTATCTTAGCAATATGATGATCTTAAGTTCCATGAAATCATGATCTCATGTCCAGAATATCCCACCAACCCCCTAGCATTGCAAAAATGCCTGGTCCAAGTTTTGATATTTCTCAAAAGGAAAAAGAGCAAAATTTTCCCATGAAGATCCATGAAAACTTTGTACATTTGCTGCTTTCCCACAGCTTTGTTTAATGACTTGGGAGACAGTGGAGTGGGCAGTACTGTGAAAACAGTGGCCTCCACTGATGGAAGATGACATGCAAGAGATAAGGAAGAGGAGAGAAAGAAGGCTGAGGCAGTGGTAGGTGTCAGATGTGGAAACCAGAGAGCAGTTTGTCTATAGAGAGCTTCTAACAACACCACTGGGTTTGGTAACATCACTGAAAGGGAAGAAGACAGATGTGGTTAGGATGAGTTTTAGGATTAGAGAATCACTGGGTGAAACAGAAGGTTTAGGTTCAGTGAATTTATGGCATGATGATCTTGTTTAATGTATTACTGTATTTACAATGCATCTGTACCCTGTGCCTGTGGAATCAGATCTGATGGATTTAGTGATGCCCTAAATTTGGATTGGATTTTGGCCCTGCTATTCCTGTGAACAAGGTTAGAGAACAGTGGTGCCTTTCTGTTTAAAATGCTTACTTCATCCTGCAGAACACTTTGGGGAAGGGAGAATGGCAGCCAAACTCCCAAGCTGTCAGAAACTTTGCTGCATTTGGTTCTCTTCCCCCCACTCCTCTTTTGAACTGAATGTGTCCAATCTGGAGTCACTCAAAGACAATGAGCATAGAATCCCATGAAAGATTTCATGTCACATTTCAAAGTAGAACCCTAAGCCTGTAAAAGACCAAAGTGTGAGTAAAGGATTGAGAAGGCAGAGTGAAAGGTAACTATATTGGGGAAAGTGATGGCAGGTGAGGTTATGTGGGAGGAAGAGAATGAATTCACATTTAAGGCTCACTCTGATGCTTCCTGTCCTGAACTGTGGTGGGTCTAAGTTTAGAGAATAAAGGTAAGATCTTGGAAGAGGGGAAACAGATAAAAGAAACAAAGCACACAGAGAATGTGCTACCCTGGGGGTCTTAATTCAGTAGCATGGAGCTGTGGTGCAGCCAGCAGCTGTGACAGCTTAAAGGAAATCACTTAGAGGGCTCTGAGTGAGCTTTCCCCAGAGCAGCTACTCATTAGTGTCACCAGAGAGACAGAATTATGTAAGTCTGTGCTTCAGGTGAAAGAGATGTTACCTTCCAGCAAGGAAGGGCTGTGCTGATGAAGAATTTCTGTTTTAAAAGCTCTGCTATGGACTTAAATTAGCTGCTATCCAGACTCAGCAATTATGGGCATCTTTCTGGGATGTGACTATTTATACATGTAAGGTAGCTGGTGAGAGGACAGCCAGCACCAGCCTGGTTCTTCTCTTCACCTGCAGTAAACAAGTGAGCTCTGCCTTGTCCCAGTTATGCACAGAGGATTTTAGGCTCTGTTCCCAGGAGGAGCAGAGGCTGTTCTGTCCCTGGGCAGTGAGGATCAAAGAGCTGCAAAGAGCACAGGGTGCTGGAAATCTGGCCCACCATCCTAACATAGCAATAGGGTTTTTGGCTGGGAGGTACACACAGAGGTGGGACCATTCCTTCCTCTACTGTTGCTTCCTCAGCCATGGCTGCAGTAGTCTTGATTCCATGTCTTATATTAAAAGGAGCAGCTTTTTTCTAATTCTTCCTTTCTAAGTACTTCCTTCCCTGAAACATCGTTGTGAGTAGCCTTGATGAGGGTACCAGTCCTTACAGCTTTACTGTTTTGAGGGGAAACTCGGGGTTTACACTGTCAGCCCAAGATAAATTCTAGTGAGAATTCAGGTGTTGCAGTTTTAGTGTGCACTAGTGCTCTGGATACATCCTTAGCTCTGCCAAAGTCTTTAACCCAGCTGCCCAAGTCCATGAATTAGAGCCTGTATTAGCAGCCTTGAGCAAACAGTTTATCTGCAGTGCAACAGAGTATTTGAAGATTTTGACAAGAGGTATGAGGAATGTAGCCACTCATTAGAGCTCTCTCCAGCCTCTTTCTGATTTCCTACCTTGTCTCTTAATGGGCTGGGAGAAGTTATGGTGCTTGCACACTCACAGGCAAGGCAAGATAAATCTATCTGCTACATAAAGATCTGCTGTTATGCAAGAATTTTCTGTGATTTTCTCAATTGCTTTGGATTTTCGGCTCTAGTAGAACTGTGTGCTTTTATTCTGTATGTGATACCTGATTATTCACACATATCCCAGTGCTTGTCATAACAGCATCGTTTTCCTGTGAGAGTTTGATTCTTCATGCCCCTAATCTGGTGAAAAACAACTTCCTTCTTCTACAGGGATGCAGGCACATGCAAAATATAAGTATTAAGTACAGTAAGAGCTGAAATGCTTCCTATTTTACTGTTATTCCCATGTGATTTAATGACTCAAAATAGGCATATTAATCCCTGTTTTGCAAAGTATTTGTATTGCTCCTCTAGAATATATATCTTAGTACATTTACTTGCCAACAGAGGCTTAATTACAGATTTTAAAAGATCAGTACAAAAGGTAAAGATATAAATATGTCTTTAAAACATGTTAATTTAGTGCATAATGTCAGAGGACACTGTATTATATAACAAGGTATGTACTCAGGTTACAGAAATAAATTTTTAGTTTGAAATTATAAGATCAATGAGCATTAACTGTTTTCCCAGTTTTAGTTAGAGGTGATAATAGCTTCATTTACATTTTGGGAAATCATTACATTAAGATCTCCCTCAAGCAAATCTGTTTTTGTGGAGTCACTAGAGTTTTCTGTTTAAGGGGAGAGAAACAGAATTTACAATGTATGGTAGCTGCTGTTAAAATTTTAGACCCTCTTAAGAACCTGGGGTGTCAGCTCTCCCGAGAAGACGGGACGTTTTTCTCTGGAATGGGGTGAGCCTATGTAAATGCTTTGATAAATAACAGCTGTCTGTGAAGGTGGTCAAAGAAAGAGTGGAGAGCAGAAAGACTTTGTGGAAGTAGTTTTTTCAATGGTGGGGGAAAGTGCTTCGCTATTTTTGTCAATGTTTTGAAAAATGTCATCAGCTCTCAAGGACTGTCAGCAGGTTTTTGAAGCTGGCACATTGGAGAGTGATAGAAAGAGAGCATTTGGCCTGTTCTTCTCACCTAGAAACCCTGCTCCTCTCACCAGCCCCTGACAGCTGAGACTTTACTGCTTCACAAGCCTGTGAGAAAGGAGGAACAAGGCCAGAGCTGGAAGGGGATGCTGATGCCTGCCCCTGGCACGGGCTCATGGGCAGCTGCCTGTGGCCACCCTGCCTGTTCTGCTGCTCCAGGCTCCTGGAGGGGGTTCTGGTCCTTCCAGCCCCAAACAGCAAGGGAGCCCATCCTGATGAGATCTCCAGAGCCCATGGTCTGTGTGACAGCACACGTGGCCTTTCCCCCTAACACCAGGAGGAAGCACTTCTCTTTAACAGAGATCCTCTGCAGGCACAGAGGGCAAAACTTGAGGCCTGACAGACTTAGTGACATGCGAGAACAAGTAATTAGATATTTCATATGGGGCAGGCACAGAGGTGTCTGAGCTGTGAGTGGATGTTCAGAGATTTGGTCACCCTTGAGGGTGAGTTGAGGCTTCCCTAAAGCCAGGACTTCAGTGTGCTATGCACAGCCTAGCACATGGCCCAATGTCTTTTGGAGGAAGGTGTGGATGTGTGAGAGGTGGGGTGGAGGTCTTTGAGGAGCTGAAATCCAGAGATAAACTAGAGCTATTCCTGTTGAAAAGATGGCATGTGTGATGTTCTGGACAAGAATGTGTTATGAATTCAAGTGGCTGTTGTTGATTTAATCTGAAGTTTAATCTCATGACTGGGATTTCTGCTGAGTACAGGTTTTCAGGAAGGTCTTTGTGAAACAAGGGAGACCCCAGCAACACATGGAAGAGAATTCTCTTGCTCTAAATTTATTAAGCCAGTAAGACCCTGTAGGACAGGTCAAGGACCCAAGGGACAGGGGAGGAAGGAAACAAGAAAGCAGGTTTAAGCTGTAGGCAAGGCAAAGAAAGCAAGATAAATGAGGTGAAAGTACAATTGTGTTGCCTTGGCTGCTGCAAGGTGAAAGAATCACAGATCAATGTATCCCAGCTGGGGAGGATGAGGAACAAATAGACTTGTGAGTGAGGTTGTGAGGTATGGAAGCCAACTTATCAGGTGTAGCAAAAGTTTCTCTCTTTGATTGTTAAAGCCTTTACAGCACTGATTGATGACGAGGTGAGAATTTGAACTTTTAGAAAGACGTGGGGGAAAGACAAGGTGTTTGCATTACTGCCTCTAGGAGACAGATTTTTAACTTCTAAGGTAGGAGGGCCTCAAGGACATGGTCATAGAGCTGGTTGGGTCCATTTTCCATGAAATGATTTTCCTGAGCCCAGATCTGGTTGGGATATTGATGCTCCCTTTTTGCAGAAAAGTAAAGGGGATCCTGAGCACTCTGAGGCAACGTGTATTCTTAGGCTCCACGGACATGAATTCTCACTGTTTTGGGCTTTTGCGAACAGAGAGAATGAACCTTTTACTGTGGAAGTTATCTTTCCTAGGGGAAGTTCTTGGGTGGGACTGCTCATCAGTTGAGTATAAAAAAAGCCCACAACTAAACTTCAGAGTGAAAAGAGCTGCTCACTAGTAACCCCTTAGAGACATCTCCCGAATTTTTGCCTGGCTCCTGATAAAATCACTGGAGTGGTCCTGATACGAAAAGTAACCTATGCAGCTGGCCTCAGATTTGTGCTGAGGTTACTGAATTTTGCATATGGTTTTTAAAAATTCCATTAAACAAAAGCAGGGCATTTATTCCACCTTGTCAATTCTTCTGGGGTGATACAAGTGTGTTTAGCTCTCTGGATATTGAGTTAATCACGTACTCACTGTCACTCCACTGAAGTCATCAGAAATGAAGTTACCCTTTAATTATGGAAGGAGATGTGCCTTTTCAATGCTTCATCAAGCCTGACATTGCTGACATTGGACCTTTAGGCAGTTGGGAATGTCTTATTCAGAACGCCTTGGGGAAGGATTCTGGTTATTTTTATAAATACCCTTCATTTCTCATACTTTTGAAAGACTTCCTCTTACAAAATACACCTTTGTAAAAAAACGCCAAGTGGCACGCCAACAAAATTTTCAGCGTTCACAGTTTTCAAGAAGTGTGCTTAGTATATGAGTGCCTAGGGGAGTGTCACAGGGGAGTGAGGCTGGTGTGGTAATTGCTGACCATGTGGAAGACTGAGGGTGATGGCTTGAAAGAATATTAACAGGAGATTGCTGCTTACAGCCATCTTGGTAATGAGCAATAAAGACTTTCATTGCAGCCTTTTTTGTTTGCGCTGGTTTGTGCACTTTACCAGGGTTAACCTCATCTTCTGCTTTCTTATGGGCTCTTGAAGTGTTCAGGTAGTTGCTGCCAGAGTTTTGCTGCCTTGGAGTGTTTGGAGAAGCCTGTTAAATCACAGTGTTACTGCAGAAGAGCTGGAAGCAGTGTAGGGAGGCTGCCGTAAGATCTAGGACAAGGAGACTGGATTTATGGAATTAGGCTGCACTGGAGGGTAGAGCTAAACTCCCACCTATGGCCCTGCACAACAGGCTTGTGATCCTGATTCTGGATAAAGATGGAGATTCCTTTGTTTGTCCTGCAGCAACTCTATGTACACTGATGGCAGTGGAACCGTTTAAAAAAGCTGGGATTTACACAGAGATAACTTTGCTTTGGATTAAGTTAAATTTAACTGCAGGGAATATTCAAGCTGCTTAGAATTAAGCACAGTTTTCAAGTCTGTTTTTCACTTTAGCTATGGCAAAATACCTTGGATGGCTCCTGCATGCCATGTGAGCACTTGAATCTCTGCATAAAGTCACTGTACAGTCTGCTAAGAGATGTGTCAACATTTCATAAATAAAAGAATAACTACAATAGGAGATTGCATGTAATCAGGCATAGAATGCCTGTTTTTTTTAAAAAAACAATTTTTCAGACTTCAGAATAAAGTCCAGTGTTGATTACAAAGTTAACTAATATCTACAGAACTGAATTGGTCAAGAGAGATCTTGGTGCTTGGAAAATGATCCTGACAAACAGATGTGAAACCCTCTTTAGAGCTGAGAAGAAAAAGGATGTGTTTTCAGATTTTTATTTTCTTCCTAGTTTTTTCTCTCTCTAGATGAGTTAGAAGCTATGATATCTTGCTGGTTTTGTCATATTGTACAACTAGAAACTTCTGGTTTTCTGTTATTTGGAATACTGCAAAGGGAAACAAAATAATTTAGGGTTGAAATTACAAGCCAAAATAAATTGTTAATTTTTACTGAATGTATATACACAAGCACATTTATATATATGTACAAATATATACTTTTAAAAAATATATTGCCTCAGGTCTTCCTGAAGCATTTTTTCCCTTTCCGCACTGAACCATTGACCTAAAAATTCTGTAATTTACACTTCTCTATTGATAAGGGATGTTTGTCAGATCCTCAGGTTTGTAATGGAATTAAAATATATTTCAATAACTTATCCTCAGCAATTCCTCTTTTGGGTTTTTCTTTACCAGTTGTCTTAGAAATCTGACTTTTTAAATGTAAGGATCCTGTGTTATCAACTTCATCCTGGACAAGAACTTTACTACATAATTTAGCAAAAACTTAGATTCCAGAAAGTATCTTAATGTAGCTGTCTGGCTTCCCCTTTAGGCATGTGTGGCTTTTCCTCTGACTCAAATCAGAATGAGGAGAATAATTTCCTCTTCACTGCTGTTTTAGGAACCTTTTTGTCAAACATAAGGAATTCCATATCTTTGGTCTTCAAATAGTGTTCTCCTTAGGCAATAAGGAGAAAAATGTGGTTCTGCCCTGAAAATCCTATCACCTTGCTTTCAGATTCTTCACTTTTTTGTATCTGCCTGTCTGTGAATCCTTTGTGACTGGGCATGTACTGCAACAACATTATTTATGCAAAGTACAGGAAAGAGCTGTAGAGTAAGAGTTCAAAGGTAGATAGCAATTCAAGATAAATCAGCATTTATTTTCAGCTGGTTTAAAAAACAAAAATGAAAATGAAATGCAAATAATCATTGTTCTCCCCCCCACAATAATTTTGAAAAATATAATAACATTTATATTTTAGATATTGACTTTGATTTGTTTTTAAACCTTAAAAATACACTTAAATGGACATGGCTCTTAGGAAGCATTTTTTTTAAATGTGTGGCTTCCAGTTAGTTTTCTATAAAGAGGATACAGACTTGGGTATTGGGGCCTCAGTGAGGAAAAACAGGTTAGAGCTTCTGCAGTACCAGAGACCTGTTCAGGCCCTAAGTAATGGAACAGTCCTTACTGGGGTGCAGCTGGCTGGAGAGTCAGTCAGGCTTGAGTGACTTGAATGCAAACAGAATTTTTATTTCCTCTCCAACCTGCCCTCAGAAAGGTTTTCCTCCACTGCTTGGTCTCCTGCACAATCTGTGCTTATGGAGAGGAGCCTCCCATGGGAGTGGCCAGAAGTTGCGCATCTCTTGCCATGTTCCTCTGAATTTTGCCCATTGGCTGATGCTGAGGGGCAGTTTGCTTCTCCAGAACAGAGGTAAAATTTCTGCTTAGTGGGCAGGCACTGGGCAGGGATCCATAGTACCTGGCAACGCCTCACTACCGTGTGTCTTAAATTTGGGTATCTTCTGATACAGCTTTAGCACATTACAGAGGAAGGTGACAACTGAGTACATTCTGTACCTGGATTGTCATCACTTCTTGCCCCCAAACGAAGGACTTGTGCCTGTGAATTTCAGAGCAATACTGAAATAAGAAATCATTTAGCACTGAGAATCTCCTGCTGCCTCTGTTTCAACATTCCTGTCCCAAAAGAAGAGTTATCCAAGAAGTGTGTGATGGTACCATGAAATATAAATTGGGGAGGCAGTCTTAATGCTCCACCAGGTACTGTAAGGAGCACAGTGAAATGATTAATGAGACCTAGCCTTACCTCTGTCCAAACCAGATCTGTTGGGCTGCACAGTTTCCTCTTTTTTGGAACCTTCTGCTCGGCAGCATGTTGCCACACAGAATCATCGGCAAATGAGTAGCAGATGGAGCAGTGACACATTTTATCTTGCAGCAGCAGGGACATTTTATGTGCTATGAGAATTGAGAGAAGTAAGTTTCATGCAAGTAGGTGATGAAAGAAAAGCTGCCGATAGTTTTCCTTCTCTGCAAAATTGCAGATGGACAAACAGAGAGGAAAGTGGTTTTCTCAAGCAAGGCAGTAACAAAGAATGAAATGTTCAAGAAGTTAAAATTAAACCCCTGCTATGGCAAAGATATGCAGCTCTGCCTCCTGTGCCCAAATGTTACACCATGCCTCAGTTTTTTTTCACATAGTGTTCTTTCCATCAGGCCTTTATGAACTCATAGGTAGAGCTACTGTACTTCAAAAGTCAGATGTTGCTGGTCATCAATAGCAGTTAGCCCATACCCTGGGCTTTGTAGAAATTTATTCTTCCATCCCTCATTTTATATAACAGATTAACATCGTAAAAGAAAATCTGAAAAGTAATACAAGCTGAGGCTTTTTCAGGATTGTTTGGTTTCTGTGTTCTGCTCACATATGCCTTTTTCTCCTCTCAGCTCCATGTACCATAATGTTTACTAGAATACTTAGACTGGAAGTTGCTGATTGTGAAGTTGAAGCCTGAGGCTGCATCCTGAAGCTAGCTAGACTGTGAGAAAGAGAGAAGCAGACATTACAAAGCCAGGTCTGTGTTTGTCCATGTAACATCTCACTCTTGAAAATGCAGTTGTGGTCTGAGGTGTACCTTATGCTAGGCCTTGCAGTAAGAGACTTTTTTCCTCTATTAGCAGACATGTTGGGGGATGTTTTTGGCCTGGTTTGTGTGGGTAGTGCTTCCTTTTAATTTTCACCCTGACATTGATGTTGCATCCAGGGATCTGGCAGGTATTTTTTCCCAATGACTATATTGATCTGTATGGAGAAAGCATATGCAGCTGGCAGCATGCTGTGTGCCTTGCTGTTTACCAGGCACAAGGCTCATCCATAGCTGTCAATTTGCTGTGCAGTGCTGTGCAGTACTGGTGTATTTGGGCCAAGGAACCCCAGAAATATCTCAGCCCTCCCAGGGTCTGTTTATCTTCAGATGGAGCTTGTTCAGACAAAGATCAGAGAGATCTGACAAGGGACTGATAACAGCAGGAAATGAGTTACCATAACCCAACTGTCCCTTTTAATCCTATATCTGAGTCCGTGCTGTGTCTTCTGCTATAATTAATATCCTCTTTCAGTGCATGACATAATTCATAATTAAATAGTCTATTCTCCATGCCTGCCCCACCCCATGACATCCTTGATGCACAAAGGGCTGTGATATATAACAATAGACACATTGGGAACCGTGTGCTGGTGTGCAAGCTATGTCATGCTGTGCAGAGAGGGAGATGCTGGCAGCTAGAGCCAAGCCTGACACTTCCTGACTGTAAAGGTGTGACTGCATTGCATCACCAGAGTCTCTTTGGAGCCTGCAGTGTGAAACATGGTCACTTACCAGGGGGGGGACAGAAGGTACCAGGAGTGGGATGTGCATGGCAGCTCTAAGGACTCTCAGACAGTAAGGATGCCATGGAGAGAAAGTGCTTTCCTCTCTCCAGCCCAGAGTCACAAATATTAGCCAAGGCAAATTCCCAGTTCCATTTGGGACAGAGGATCCTTAGCAATATCTTGATGATCTTTGTGTTGATTGTGATCTAGTTAGAAATAGTTGGATTTTATCCAAAGCTCAATACTTTGTTAAAGCACACAGAATATTAGCTAAAGTGCCTACCAGACACCCAACACTATGCTTAGCAACCATGAAACCTCATAGTCCTGCTCAGCTAGGCAGAGTGTAAACAGATGTTTTTCAAAAGAGCCAGCTCTTAGAAGCAAATAGCAGAGACTTTGCCAGTGCTGGAATCTGATAAGTTCTCATAGAAAAAGTTGGTGGAAAGAAAGAGGCAGCCCTTTTTATCCAGAGAATAATGAGAAAATGGTAGCACATAGAACTGTTACATCAGAGTAAGGACAGTATGGGGCAAAAGCTTAAACTTTCCTCTAAATGACCTAGCATATCTTGAGAAGGCATTACTGAGGTTTCATTCTGAGACAAACAGAGTGTGTGACCGAGGAAGATCTCACTCCCTCCCATCAATAGCCGGTCCTTTCTGAGAAAGGATGATTGACACAGAGCCTCAAAGAGCATGAGAGTGTGCCCAGTGTTTCCATAATGCTTTGTAGTGGACTGCAGCCCTGCTTTGCAGGTAGAGAATGAAAGTACTGAACAGCAAGGTGCTTTGCTTGGTCATCAGCACAGTCAGGCTTGCTGCCTACCCCACTGGCAGCATTGCCAAGCAGTGGCCAGGTCAGTTCTGAGAGCAGGCAATCCTCTTGGGGATGCCCTGGCACTGGAGTGTGAGGCTGCCCACAACAATCAGTTTTCTGAGCAGGTGAGGGCAGGCTCCTGCTGCTGCCAGGAGCTCTCCAGCATTAACACAGAGAACCCTTGGCCTCTTATCTTTTGTGAGTTACAACCTGGAAGGCAAACCACTGGAAACCCTCCTCTGATCAGTGTCATATGTGCAAATTTTTAATCAGACAAAACTCTGACAAAAAGGCTTTCTTCCTTCCATTTCTTTGTGCAGCCTGTCCCACCATCTGCTGGGGAAAGAAAAATTGGTAACTGACTAAGAAAAATTTGAAGAGATCTCTTTCTACTGTTTGTAACTCTCCTTTTGTGCTGTGGTGACTGGAATCCTCTGCAAAACTAACTCCTAACATTGTCATTAGTGTCTCTGGCATAGCTGGGAGGAATGAAGGATGAGCTTTAGCTGAACATTAATTTCAGAGTAGTCTGGTTTAGTAAAAAAAAAAAAAAGGCAAGTGTATAATTTCTGGAAACCAAAGTGAGACAGAAAACTATTCATTTAGCTGTAAATCACTTTAAAGTGCTTGCTCTGGTTTGGAATTTAGTTGATGTTAAATTTTTCAGCGTACAAATGAGAGGTAGAGTGAGAAAGGGGAGGGCAGAGAGTGTTATTGCAGGACTGCTTTCAGAACTCTTATAATCTTGTATATTTAGAACAAAGTGAAATCTTACTTTGTGGTACAACTGAAGATTTCTCTAAAGGAAGAGGAAGGAATGTTTACCTTCCAATGCTTGCTTTGAAATTCTGAGCTCATTAGAATCCTGAGTCAATATTCAGTGCAATTTCATTAGCAATTGAGTGAATTTGGATTTTTCCTTCAAAGTGATTATTTCCTTCCCTCTAGCATTGAGAGAGATTCTTAAATACCCTTTTCCTCCAGAGTGATCAAAATATTAGTGGAGGTTTGTGAAGTTTGGACCTGCTGCTCACCACCAGACTCATTAATCTTTTGGGTTTCTCACAGATGTTAACCAGAAGAAGCTGCATGTTAAAACTTTTCCATAGTGAAAGTCAACACATAAAAGTATTAGGAATGGGGAAGAATAACACAGAATATATTATGTGCTGTAAATGTGTAACTGAAACAGATAAAACAACTAGGAAATCAAATATGAAACTGCAGCTTGAGAAGATTTACTATAAGGGTAATTTTTTAATGATTATAAGGGTTTGTTCTGAATTTTTCTAACAAATATGCAGAGATAATACGAAGTTTAGCATTTTATATACAAGCCTGGAATTATTTGTACAAAATTCCTCAAATAAAAATAGATTTCTTTTATAGTCCAGGCACAGATGCTGCCACTTCTTTTGAAATTTCCACAGTTACTAAGAAAAATGATGAGACAAGTCTAATAGATCATAGAGTTAGTCACTTAAACCTGCAGGAAACACATTTATCAGGGTTTAATCTGTACCATCAAGTAATCATAGGGAATTTGCTAATTAAGCATAAATCATTGTCAGTCATGATCTCTAAAAAGCAATGCATGCTCACTGTACTCTTTCAATGTTCCCTGCAGAGAGAGCAGGTGAAACTTAAATTCTAGATATGTGTGGGCTCAAAGTGAAGCTGCTTGGGAGCTGTCTGCAGTCAGTCCTTGACCCAGGCACCAATCTGCTCCCTTTTGGGGCAGTTTCTGAGGCTGCAGGCACCAATCTGCTCCCTTTTGGGGCAGTTTCTCAGGCTGCAGGCACCGATCTGCTCCCTTTTGGGGCAGTTTCTGAGGCTGCAGACACCAATCTGCTCCCTTTTGGGGCAGTTTCTCAGCCTGCAGACAGGCTGGGCCCTAGGGCAGCAGGTGGGATCAGGGGGAGCTGTGCTGTGGTGGCAGCTGTGGCTGCAGGGGATCACACAGAGCTGCTCCTGCACAGTAAATGTGTGGCATTTCCTACACAGGGAATGCTGCAGCCTGGTGATGCTCTCCATGCAGGGGTGGGCACATCACAGCCCTCCTGCAATATGCCCCCAGCAACCACCAAGCACTGCTGGTCATTGTCACTTGATCAGAGTGACAGTGGGCACTTTTGGTCATGTATTATGGGCTGGGGGAGAAGGTGAACCCTGCTAAATACTGAAATACAGCCCCTGGAGCCAGTGACTCAGGGCTGGCCTCACGTGCATTATGATGGGTCTGTTCATCAGCCCTACAGCAGAGCCCCTCACAGGCAGGAGTTTTTGTGCTTCAGACCTCACTCTGCTTTATAAAGTCATTATTTCACTATTGGAAGGCACCATTCCTGGAAGGCTAGGGCCTAATTTCCATGAGATTTTGGGCTATGAGCAACCAGTAATTTTCAACCTGTGTGTTAAAGAAGTAATAAATGTCTTAATAAGTGTTTTTCTTTGGAGGCACACTGAGCTCTAGTCTCCCTGGACTTCTGCCTGTTATGAGGAAGAAGAGATTTAAATTTGAGTATGATAAGGGTTTACAAGAGCAAGTAACTGGGCAGCACTAAGCAGTAAGTGGCAATGTGAGCTAAGGACAAAATGCTTTGGCCAGTGTGTCTTTTTTGACAGCCTTATTGGCATGAGTTGGATCCTATTTGACAGCTGTCAAGGGCAGCATAACAGGGAAAAGCCTGAAAATTCTGCTTGGGAACAAGCAGAAATCTTCAAGAGAGACAATATATGAATATCTTGCTGCTGGCCTGAAGGATGGGAATTGGCATTTATGTAATGGCATTCAAACAACACCCTGAGTAATGTTTGAGTTCTGTCCCGCAGACATTTTATAAAATCAGAGGACCACAGACTTTTTTAGGTAGGAAAAGATCTCTGAGATGATAAAGTCCAGCCATTACCACAGCACTGCCAAGCCCACCACTAAACCGTGTCTGCAGGTGCCACATCTACACATCTCTTCAATAGTTCAGGGGTGGTGACTCAATCACTGCTTTGGGCAGCCTGTTTCAGTGCTTGACCAACCTTCCAGTGATGGATTTTTTCCTAATATCCAATCTAAACCTCCTCTTTTTGACACTTGAGGCTGTTTCCTCTTGTCTTATTTCTTATTACCTGGGAACAAGAGAGGCTGACCCCTGCCTGGCCTCACCCTTTTGTCAGGGGGTGTTAGAGACCAATAAAGTCCCCCTGAGTCTCCTTTTTGCCGGGCAGAATACCCCCAGCTCTTTCAGTCACTCCTTATAAAACCTGTGCCCCAGCCCCTTCCCCAGCTCTGTTGGAGCTCTCTGGATGTGCTCCAGCCCCTCAGTGTCTTTCTGGGCCCAATGCTGAACACAGGATCTGAGCTGTGGCCTCCCCAAAGCTCAGCACTTGGTCACTGCCCTGGTCCTTTAGTTCACCAGATCGTCTTTCCAACCCTTCTTGGAAATGGATATAACATTTGCCAACCCCTACTCAGCTGGGACCTCCTTGGTTAGCCAGGGTTGCTGGTAATTGTAAGGCCTTAAGTTTTAGCTTTTATATTTCTCAGATTCTGTACTGCTTTAGTGTATGACTCTGAACTTCATATAAAGTATTAGCAAGTTCTCTTCAGAGTTTAGTCAGACAAAACAATCCTTTTCCAGCCCGAGAACGAAGGACACCGTAACAGCTTCAGGCCCAAAAAGTGTAAACAGCAGAGAATTGAGGAGAGCAATCTGGGAGAATGGGATTTCATAACCTGGAGCTGTAATTGGACAATTAACCCCAATATGTAAATGGACCAAAATTTATAAAAGTGTGAAAACTCGTGACCGGTCATCCATCTTGGGTCTATCTTGGGTGAGCCACAGCCAGGCTTTTTCTGCCCAAGGTGTATCCTCTAAAGGCCTTTTAATAAATACCTACCTCATTCCCTTAACACTGTCTAGCCTCTGTTCCAGGTAGCCTCTTTAGGCATCAATTGAAGGAAAGTGTCTAGGACAGCTCAGCTGCCAGCTCTGTCAGTACCCATGGGTGGATCCCACACAAGTCATTCTTTTGATGGCATTTTGATTTCATTCTTGTTTGTTTTAATACACTCTCAGTTCAATTCTCAATTGCACTAAAGTATTTTCCCCTTCTTTGACAGCATGTCAGAGGCTACAAAGCATGATCATATTAAGTGCTCTTAGTACTGTCAGAATGACATGAAATGTCTTAGGTTGAGTGAGGAGAAGATCTTTTCTTGGGGGCAATTTGGTGCTCAGGATTCCACAGAAATAAAGTCTGCTGAAATAAATGTTTCTTTTCAACAGTGTCTGGAAAATAAATATCTAGTGTGATTACTCAACTGTGGCTGTAATTAACATTTAATTCTCACCCCAGATCCGGGGAATCGGAGACAGAGACTGAAAAGACTAATCTGCAGACTTTTGTCTACAATCTTTTCATTGACTAATAGCAGGATTAAAATCAGTCTGTTACTCCTCCTCTCTCTATTTCCTACAGTCTTAAATCTTTTAGATGGCTTTGAGCAGAAAGACTAGAATTTTGTTTGTAATAAAGAAAAGTGATTCAGAGTTAGAAAGGATAACACTCTGTAATGTTAAACACAGACACAGACCCCTGTGTAGGTCTTGTTTGTGGTTCAAAGCTCTGCTTCTACTCCTGCATCTTTCAGAAGAAACCCTTGGTTTAGCCTGGTAGGGATGTAATATATTGACATCAGTGGAGCTTAACTGAGATGAATTTAATTCTGCTCCTTACACCATTTCTTTCTTCAATCTATATTTCACTTGAGAAACTTGATTTGGTGTCACTGTTGCATGTGGTTAGGGGTTCTGGCATTTTATTGCTCCTGCCTAGATGATATTACTAATGTTTCAAGGAGTGCTGTAAGGCGTGAAAGCAAGACATAAATCTCTAAAAGTAGCCTACCTGCTGTAAAAAGAATAAATGCCAACCATTTGAATGTCCTGCAATGATGTTAGAAAATAACTTGACTAATTGACCGCTAATTCTGCTGATTGAAAATGGGATCAGATCCATATCATCCTGATTAAATCCAACAGGCAAGTTACCTCCTTGTTCTTACAGTTGTACAATGCAACAAGGGAAATATAGAAGGAAAAAAACACGTGCCTAGATTTTTACATTGACACTGGGCTATCAGTTGGAGCTGGCCAAAAGGCAGATTTCCCATGTTGTAAAACAACTTTTTTTAAATTGTATTTTGTGTCAGTTTGAATCAGACTGCTACTAAATATTTTGACACTTCCTATGAACTGGATATCCTGGCAAAATATCATTCTGTAAATGCTGAAATATGTCATTGTAAATTTACTCCCCTTGGCCCACGCTGCTTTTGGGCAAAATGTGTTTCTCTTTCTCAGCATCGGCACTGCTGACACAAGCTGTGAAACAGGCAGGAGTAGCTGGGGGGCTGATGATCCAGTGCTTGCTCCACAGAATGTGCTGTGAGCCATGGCAGGCTCCTGGGTATCAGCCAGGCTGGTGTCAAGGCAGTGCCACTGCTGGCTGAGCCTGCTCCATCCCCTCCTGTGCCTCTCCTCCTCCCACGTTTACTCATTTGCTGCTTCTGCTGGCTCTGGTCTTTGCCTGTTTGTCATTCAGGGCCCTTTTTGGAGATAAGGAGTCCTGGGTTTCTGACTGTAGACCTGTCCTCTGCATGCACTTGGTGTCACCTTGACTTGCAATGGTCCTTGGCTCCTCTGGCTGGTCCCCACTGAAAGTACCTTTGCATTTCATTGCAGCCTAGGATTCACCACTGGGCCTTTTCTTGGGGTTGTTTAAAGTCGATCAAACCTGATTTGAAAAGATATCTTTTCATTGATGGAGAGTATTTTAGGTGAATTTTTTTTTTTACAGAATGTTTTTGTCTACATCATGTGCCATTTCTAGGAGTTGTATTGGATTAGTATTGCTTTCAAACCTACCCTACTTTTGGGAACTTTCTTTCCTGTGAACCTTGTTCGTTGAAATCCCATCTCATCTCAGCCTCAGGTTCATCTCCTGTGCCTTGTATTGTTCATTCACATTTGCACTGACATTTTAGGCTCTGTCAAGAGTGAAGAGCTGTGGAACACTTAGTTGTTTTCATTAATGTAGGTACATGATTGTCTTGACCATGCTGGTGACCTGCAGAGTCTGATTTCCATGGTATTGTAATCTCCATTTATGCCCATTTGTATTGTGCAGTCTGGCCCATTGCAGCTGGAGCTAAAGGGAAAGTCAGGAACTGTAGCCCTGCAGTTGAGACTAAAATATCTGACAGGCAGGTGCTGCACTTCAACTGGTTCAAGGCAGAGATTACTTTCTTACTTTTGGCTCATGCAATGTTAATTACCTCAACTGTTTAGTTTGGAATATAAAAATTATTATCTTCAATCTTTGATGAGAAACATCCTGTCAATGATAAAAGCAGAGAAACTGTTCATGGGTTGGCAGATAGTGGCAGGTTCACTGAAATTCTCATAAGTTACTGAAGGATTCCTGTGCCTACCTCAAGTTGTGTTTCCAATCCCTAACTGCCACCACACACCATCAGCTGCCTGACTTGTAGTGCATGCCAGAGGCACTGAAATAAATTAATTGAAAGGGATTTATAAGATACTATTTCGCAAATTATTCTGTTTTCTTTTTTAATTTTGTTATAGGTTAGACCATGTTGCCTGACATAACTAATAGTAAATGCTAATGTTTCACTAATTGTGGCAGTCCTCCTCTTCCCAGGAGGAGACATTGTAATCTTGATAAGGTGATCTTATTTCAAATTGCTGTTGATAATTTAAGATTTGAAATCAAAATATTTCATTTACTATAGTATGACATCTCATATTTCAGAAATGATGGCTTTGTGAGCACCATAAATGATATTAAACAGGGAATAAATATTTCCAAATAAAAAGGGAGATTTTGTTCCATTTTTGTTTAGCTGCTGGGATTGCTGTGCTCTCTGACTTTGCCCTGAATGCTATTTTCCCCAGCAGGATTGGCTGAATATATTAAAAAATAATACAATTTGCTATCATCCCAGTCTGCTAGGACATACCTAAATTTTGGCTCAGGTCTGACCTGAAGGCAAGAGCAGGAGGCTGCAGAGCTAAGGATGCTTCAGAGCAGATGGAGCTAACATGTCATTTCCAACAAAGATAAGTACAACTGCTAAGAAAGGAGAACACTTAAAGCTGCTGGACAAAGCTGCCATTACATGATGAGATGCAAGGGCCAACCACAGCTATTTTGCTTGTGCTATCTAATGAGCTGTACTGAAAATGGCACAGAGAAAAGGGGAAATTAAATGTATTCAACTAAGACAATGCAGCTGATTGCACCCTGAATCTTTGATGTGGCGGAAAATGGAGAAGGCTGGAGAATTTCAATTAGTGGGAAGTGGAAAGGTATACGTGGAAAAGAGAGATGGGGCAAGACCTGAAGACAAAGTGTGTCTTTCCAGCTAGAATGTGTCTTTCCACAAGAGGAAAAAAAATTAATGAGTGATTCCAAAGTGGGAGAAGTGTGTGTTCATGACACACGTGGCATTTTATATATGGAAGTGCTATTTCACACCATTCCATGATAGATTTGACCTAAGCTTTCTTTTCCTTTATTATTGGTAAAGTATTTTTAATTTGCCTTCTAGGCTTTAATCCAACTGTAGCACTTTTATAGCCAGATAGAGAACACTGATGTGGACAGAAGAGCTCCACTAAAACAGTGTTTGTTCATGGCATAGTTTTCTGTGTGTAGGGTTAGCCATGCCCTCAGGGCATGTTGGGAATCTGGATCACAGAGGGTTAAATATGGGCAGTGTTGAAATGAGTGAGAAGCAGAGCAGTGATTTGGCCTGGCAGGTGAGGCACTGGCCTGGGAGCAAGGAAACTCCCCTCAGCTTTTCATCAGTGCTGTGCTGGAACTCAGGAGCTCATTACCCTCTGTATTATTCTCCCTCTCTCCTTGTTTTGTCTGTTCACGTGGCAAGGGAGTGTTCATTGATGCACAACAAAGCCATGACCTTCACTGCTATCACCCCGGTATAAATAATGTATACAGTTTATTACAGCCCTACCTACAGCAGTCAGCAAAGACAGGCACTTTTTAAACCCACAACATGCCAAGATACCTTCCCTTGGATGGGAAGCTTTTCAGAGCAAGAAGTTGATGTGCTTCTGGAGTAGGCTGCCCTTAAGGAATAGAAGTGGATCCATATGAATTGTTTCAGAACCACAATATGACATTTTAGCTCTGTATCTGCTGCTTTGAACTTGAGCCCAGGGTCATTATATGTGGTTCTGTCATAAAATCTGCACAAAGAATGCCACACATAGTATTGATTTGAGTAGCAAACCTGTATCATCATTGTTTTACCTTGCTGACTGCACAGAGAACTGGTGAAACAGAGCTGTCAGTTTTCTTCATGATTAAAACTAATGCTTGTAGGAGTGTGAGTCTGTGTATGCACACGCACATATTTATATACACATATACATTAGTCCAAGGCTGAAATCTCATGGGTCAAAAAATACAGAGAATAAAACCATACTCATGTCGTCTGGCTCAGCAGTCAATCTGGGAAATCAGCCTGTCTTCCCTAATGCTTTTCAGAGCCATGTTTGGTTATTTCTGTTGCACACTCTTGCAATTGCAGGGAAGGGAAGGGAAGGGAAGGGAAGGGAAGGGAAG
>VWZP01010724.1:4646580-4668918 GCA_013396995.1 Dicaeum eximium
GGAAAGGAAAGGAAAGGAAAGGAAAGGAAAGGAAAGGAAAGGAAAGGAAAGGAAAGGAAAGGAAAGGAAAGGAAAGGAAAGGAAAGGAAAGGAAAGGAAAGGAAAGGCAATTCTATTTTACACTTCTGTTTCAACAAGAAGTCAAGGGCCATTTTCAAAGTGCCTGCACCTTCAGGAGTTTGTACTTCAGTCACTGGGCTGGTTCTTCAGCAGCTGGAGATGTAAACATACAGCAATCGACCATTTAATTTAACTTTGTGGGGCTGCATAACTTTGTGATTCAGAGGCAACTTGGCTGCCATTAAAGGGAAACACTGATTTTTAAATACACATTCATTCCAGCAAAAGGCTGGAGGAACTTTTTAATATTTATGGTGCAATAATTGATCTTTTACCACTGTCAAAAGCTGTTAAAGAATTATCAGCTTGCTATTTCAGCACCATATGTTCTATACAAGTTTCTCACCATGTGTCTTTCCTGCACTTTAGAGGAAGAACATTTGTTGGACTATTAAAACAGACAACTGCTTCTTCAAACTATGGTGCCTATGTAGATGTGTGGGACTTCATCATCAACCCTCATTTGTATTGTGACCCCTTGAGTCATGGAGAAGCTGGGGGATGTACTGTTGGGTCTTTTTAAGTAGTGTGGCAATAGTATTTCATCAGAAAAAATTGTATTTGGATTCTCTTTAATGTTGGCTACAATAACTTAAGGCAGTGCTGTTGTGATGGTTCTGAACTGTGGCCCTAGAGCAAAGCAAAGGCTCTTTGCTCTGGCATGTTCAGCTCATTCAGCTCCTATTGTCACTGCCTCAGTCTTGATCTTGCATGTTTTTTCACACTTTCTGGAGTTTTATCTTCCTCTTGCCTATTATAAAGTGTTGTGTGATGGTGGGAGCTCCTGGGGGCCATGGGGCAGTAAGGAACAAGGTTTTCCCTGAATCCACCTGAAACAAATCCTTTACTTCTGGTCCAAGTTGCTGCATCCCTTACTTCCCCAGAGTAAGGGATAAATATGAAAAATTACATGCTAGGTTAAGTCTGTGGCTGTTTGCACCTCTGTAGAGGTCAGGAATTAGGCTTAGCTTGGCCAGTCAGAAATCTCCCCTGGTCAGGAGAACTCATGTGTGGCACATCATCTACAGAGGTTCAGTGGGGAGAGAGTTTGTGCTCTGAAGGTCTCAGCCTGGGAATATGTGGAGCATGTAGGTGTTTGCATTGCATTTTTGCCTTCTAAAAGAGTGAGAGGGAAAAGAGTGAGAAAGAAGAAATAGTGGAGAGGGAAGAAGAGTTAATTAAAATCAATATATAGTTATTTTATTGTACAGTGAATTTCTAGAGAAAGAGGGATGGAATGAATTTCTGTAGTTCATTAAGATCCTGTCTAAAGGGTCGACCAAATTGTAGTCAGCAAAGAGGAATAAACTGAGCATTTGGTGAGTCTTGTACCTGGTCATAAAATAATCATGGTCTTTCTAGAAACCCTAAAGTATTGAAGAATTACAGGACTCCTTCAGTTATGGCCCTGTGGCATACCTCACTTGAGAGTTTGGGCTGTGTCCATTTTTTAAGGACTACGATTTTGCTTTTGATTATGACTTGTGACCTTGAGGGCAGAAGAAAACTGCCTGTGGATTTTCAGAGCACCCACCACCAGCAGAGTCCTTGAGGATTTAGGCCAAGACATCGTTTGTTGGGGCCCTTCACAGACCAGATGAACCTATCAGGGAGGGCTAATTGGATTCCTCCCTCAAAGAAAGGTGGGAGACACTCTGTTCCTGTTGCTTTTTATCTGTGTGATTTGGTTCCCTTCCTGTTCAAGCTCCTGTGAAAAATCCCTGCCATAACATTTCAGAAGGAGGATACTGTGGCTACTTTACCTCTTGCTTTCTTGCTGTGCTGCAGATATTGTCGTGCCTTATTATGAGACAATCTTTGAAGATTGTGGAGCTTTTACAAATCTGCTCATTCTCCACAGGGAAGAAGAGAAGTTCTGATGGGTGGTAGTGTCTGCTCTGGCAGCTCCATCAAATTCAGAGCTCTCCTTTTAGGTGAAATTACAGCCCTCCTTCATTTTGCTGATCTTTCACCAGGTTTTCTTCCTCTCCCTCACCTCTCAGTGACCTATTCTCTCAGAGAGCATCTAAGAGCATTTATAGACCTCCTGTAACTCAGCAGAGCCTTTGAAGACTAGGATGTTAAACTGAGATTTTTTTCCCTGCTGTTTTTCCTCTTAACCTCCCTCTCTGATTTTGGCTGTGTTCTCTGCATGCTGGTTTCCTCTTATGCACAGCCAGCTGCCAGAAGCAAGAGACACTTTGGAATCAGCTTGGAAGGAGAAGTTAGTTTGGATAAGCTTCCTGAAAACAGGATTGAGCCTTATGTCACCACAAGTCCTTTCTGCTAATGATTTAAAATGTCAGGCAGCTGCCTGTTTATGTAGGTAATAAATCAATGTTTCAATAACATAATTTTGTAATTTCAGTAATTTCACTGAACATTAGCAGTGCCAAGGGGGCACCAGCTTGGTGTTGTTTCATTAGCTTTGTTTCCTCATCAGACTATACAATTTTTACTTTATATGAGGATTTTTTTCTCCAGAAATGAAGAAAGTTTTGACAAATCTGTGAAAGTGCATTGAAGTTAGGAGGTGCTACACAAAAGTCAGAGATCACAAACTTAATTCATTACTAATTAGCTGGCACTTTTGAATAACCTAATTGATTTCATGCCTCACTCACCAGGCAGGTCTGGAGAAGGTTTATCCAGTGCAGGCCCCACTGCAGGCGCTGCAGAGGCACTAAATAAACTCAGCCTAAGGACATGACCAAGACACATCTTAACTTCTCACTTGGTCACTGATACTTGGAATTGCAGCCTGGAATCAGTGGCTGCTCATTCAAGGACCCCACAGCACAGAGCAAGGCAGAAGCCATCACTTTTGGCATTTCTAGGGGCAGAAAAAGGTCTGTGACACTTTGATCAGGTCAATTTTCTAGGTTATAAATTTGAGAGCATGAATCTTTCTTAACTTGCATTTCCTATATATTTTACCAGGTACAAAGATGATTATAGTGAAGAATGGTTGTGCTGGATTGACTGTTAATCTGAATTATATTAAGCAATAGAGATCAGCATAGGACAGGAAGAGGACTAGGAGAGGGTTTGTCCCCAGATATATTATCTTCTCTAATTAAAGTTTGCTTCTCTTTTTTCTTTGTGTGCCTTAGTATGACTGTGTCTTAGATACCTTTACTTTTGCCAAACTTGTAGGAACTCAATATCTTTTCAAATTAGTTTTTTTTCTTCTGAATTTAAATAAAACTGGTAATCAAATTCAGTAATTCCTAAACCAGCACCTGCATTGTATCAGTAACTCTGAGCAATGAGCAGGTTTACATCAGTATCAAATTCCTACTGATTGACAAACCCAGTGTATTAATTTTCATCTATTCAGTGCATAGTCAAAGGCTTTCTTGGAACTGATGGTGAATTTATTAAGACTTGTAGCTGGCCTTTGTTCTTGCACCTGTATCCTAATTCCTAAAAATATTGGCTTTGTTGATTGCAGCAAAGATTGACTTTAAAGGTTGGCACCTGATAAAATCTGTTGTAGAGGAGAAAATGATATTCCTATCATTGCTTTGGGGGATAATTTGAGCTAAAAGTTGTCTGTTTTCTGTTGGGGAGCAGCAATCAGATTTATAGTATTTATTTTTTGTTCACTGCATCTTTCAGACATCCTATTTAAAGCCTTCTCTGTTTAGACATCTGGCTTTGTCTCATTAACTTGATGAGTTTCAATTCTCCATTCATCCATTTCTCACATAAACAGCTCTGTGTCTCATTTTCCTGCTGTCTCCTATTCCTAGGATACATTTTTGTCTTCAAATTCTACTCCTTCTGACCTTAAATCTCACATGAAAATTAATTTAGGACTGCCCACAGTAAGAAAGTAATAATAATCTTTGTCTTAGCTCTGCCTTTAATTTCCTCCTTTTCTTTTATTTTGGACGAGATCCTCAACAGAGGAGGTGCAAGGATGGAAATGTTACTGTGTGGGAGAATCAGGAATGGGAGAGAGGGAGAGGGGATGCATTGACTGACCCTGTGGAGGTGCAAAGCCCTGGGCTGGCCCCAGCTGAGGGGCTCAGGGGGTGATGGAGGCAAGGGCACCTCGTGGGGTGAGCAGAGGCAGAGATGCCACCCTCTCATCCTCCTGTGGCCTGTGGCACAGCTCCTCAGAGAATGAGGGCCCGTGGCTTTGCACAGGAAGAAGATATCTGGAGGTGAACTCTCACCTCAGGACAGATGCTGGACACAAAGGCTGAGACTCCCAGGTCTGTCTGTGGTCCCCACAAGATGTGCTGCTTTCACTGAGCCCTCTGTGCCAAGTCAAACCTGGAAGTCTCCTCCTTTTTGATTTTTATTGATGTTAAGTCGTGCCCAAGGGGGATGTAAATCACATCAAGAAAAGCTCTGGGCTGAATTCTTCCGATGGCCCATCACTGCTAAATGATAAATCTGCTACATAAGCAGGAAAGCCCTGTGGGACAGAGGATGTTCAATGAAATTTGTACAGGTAATCCATAAACACTGTCCTGCTGGGAAACAGAACAGAAAACACTGCTGCTTTGGCCATGAAAGATCTGAGAAAAACACACCAAATCCTGTAATTAAATGACTTTTAATGTTCCTAAATGTTATGTTTCATCTAGGCTTAAATAGAGTTAACCAGAAGCTAATTAAAAAAGCCTCCTGCTTTCTTACAATGTATCTGTCTGGTACTGACCATAGAGAGTTTATCTATTCACAGAACACCATGAATCACTCCCCTGTTTAAGAAAAAAATTGATTGCTGTTCTAATACTTATTGAAAACCTATAACAGATGTTTAAATCTCTACAAGCTTGAGATAATTAAAATAATAAATCTCTCCCCATTTGACGAGACTGTTAGCAGAAATCAAAGATATAAATAATCTAGTGGAGCCATGAAACATTATTCTGCCAGATGCTGTGATCATATTCTCATGGAAATTTCAAGTTCCTGATTCTACCATCCCTGTTTAGGCAATGCTCCCATCAGGTGCTGCTGTTGTGAACAGGGCAGTAAAGATGCCAGGGTTAGGGCTCAGGACAGTGCAACAGCAAGGACCTGAAGAGCCTGGCCACCCCCCACAGGACTAATGTCTCAGCACTTAGCTGTCCTAGCCTGTATCCTCAAGAACTGGACACAGATCTTTTTTATCCTTTTCTCAGAGTTTGTTTTGCTTCAGTGAATTAACTGTAGTAGTATGTGGGCACCTGCATTGGCACTTTGCAGTGCTCGGCTGCCTCACAGGCTGGGGAATGTCAGCTTTCACCTGGCCCATGGGCAGGGATGTGAGAAGGGACTCAGCTTCCTTCCTTTGCAGCGGCAAACAGACACCTCCTGTTCCATCAGAAAAGCTCCTGTGGTCTGCAGCCCTCCAGGAGGGGCTGGCAGAGCCCCAAGCTACAGCTCTGTGCATTAGAATTTAGGACTCACTGAGTCCAAGAGGAAGAGGTTATGCTCCTAAAGCTTGGAGTCCCAGGACAGGACAGGTGCATGTCCTGACCCAAGGCTTTTGCATCCTTGACTATTTTGTGACCAATATCTGGGTGGTTCTTGAAACACAGACTGAAACCATCTCTTGCTTCTTCCAGCTGAGTGCCTGGAGGACACCCCAAACCAAGGGGTACCACAAAGATTCTGAAAGTTCTTCATTATGGTGAAGATGTCATTGTATCTCCATGCTACCCAGTACTCTGGGAATTACTTTTTCTGAAACAAGTTTCTGAAAAGGAGCTAGGTGCCAAGAGGGCAAAAAATTCCAATGGGTTTATCCACGGCTTTGGATAAACCATGGGGGGTGACTCTGACATGGCCTAGGTTTGCTTTGCTGGCTGTTGGGGCAGCAGCAGTGGAGTTTTGGGCCATGGTTTATTCCCCAGTGCCCTTACCAGAGGGATATCAATCACTGTCATTGCACCAATGAAATCAGTAAATTTTCCTGCTGGGCACTGACAGGGAAAGCACAGACGAGGCAGAACACTGCAAAGGCAGGAAGACACTATTGGGACACTGTGTACATGGAGAGGAGTTCCCCTTGTTGCTTCTCTGCCCAGGGTCTTGGAAATTGCTGGCTTCAAAAATTTTGTGTGAAGCCCATGAAGACAGCAGGGTAATATAAATTATTCTCCCATCCAGCCAACCCCTGATTATTGAGCACATCTAACAGAGCTGACAAAGGCTGGGAGAAATGGACATCCATAGGGAAAATGAAAAAATGAAGAGTGATATTCATCCAAGAGGAACCTATAAAACAGCAACACTGTCTTTTTATAAAAGAACTACAGGACTAGAGCTCTGGATTCATGTAACAGGACTTGCATGACAAAAACTAGACAAGGAAACACAAAAAACCCAGCATCTAAAGAAAAATCAATGTTTTCATCTCACAACAGTGGTAGCATTGTGATTAGTTGTGGCATTCTCTTGTTCTCAGAGTAATGAGTATGTAAAACTGTGTTTTCTATATAATTTCTGGGCACCATGTCAGCTTCTTAAGATCACTTGAAAGGGAGATCAATGGGAAGCAGCATCTCTGTGGTCCTGTGGCTCTTCACTTTGCTGTGCTGTTTGTGTTTTCAGGTGCTCTAGTAACACTACAACTCGTGGTTTGGGGTTTTTTTCCCCTTCCACTGTAGCTCTGCTAGCAAAAGAAACCTACCAGGCTTTTGTTCCTCACGTTTTTTTTCCTTCCATGGCAAATATTTATAAGTAAACCAATCAGTCATTGTCAAGGGAACTCTAATGGTATGCTCCTATGTGGATAATTATTACTTCCTTGTCAGCAAAAGGTTATAAAATTTCTTCTTTTGGGAAAATGCAGTAGAGACTTTTTTCCTGGCAGGCAAATATTGTACAAATGTTTTTCTCTGGATAATAGAGCTGAAAAGCTCCTTGTAGGATTACCTGACATAAATGCTTCTGTTAGGCCGATTTCTGTGTCACTGAAAGACTGTTGACTCTTTTCCTAGGAGGAAAAAGAGCTTTCTGTTTTTTTCCTAGTGAGAAAACATTTTTCAGGCACCTGGTTCTGTCAGGAAAACACAAATTAAAAACAGCCCTGTTTTTTTTCTTTTAAATGCATCAGAATCTTGGTTCAGAAAAGCTGTTAAATACATTATTAAATCTATATTTACAGGGACAGATTCTTGCCTGGTCATCTTTTGAGTAGCTGTTCATCAAGGATTGCTCACCTAACCAGGTCCTTCAGTGCTGCAAGTACAAGCTTATGAGTGAAGTTGGGTGGAATGATTTGCTCTCTGACAGAGCAGCACTTCCAGCTGGCTTGGCTGGATGGACTCTGTCCTGGAAGGAGCTGTCCTGCATTGAATCATCCCAGGCAAGTTATCTGACAGAAACACAGAATCACAGAGTGGTTTAGACCTTAAAGATCATTGAGGATAGCCAGTGAAAGAACACTGCCAAGCCCACCACCAAACCATATCCACAGGTGCCACATCTGGACATCTTTGGACAAAACAATGGCTTGTTTAACGGAATTGGATCCTCCTGTAATGAACATATTTCTATGTCCTCACATACAATTTTTGTTAGTTGATTCAGAGAGGGGGAGGAAGTGCTGGAATGGTGATCTTTGGGCTGAACCACGAGCAGGGGTGAAGCACACACAATTAGAGGGCATTTGGCTGAGCAGAGCCAGCAGGATTCCTGAGGCTGCTAAGCACATGCAGTGAAGACAATTTATACTCTGGAAAATTAAGTGGAAAAATTAGCCTTTAAAGAAGCAGCACACTAGGGACAGTGAGGAAGGTTGATGGAGTCATGTTGCTTTCCTATGATTACAACAAAATAAAATCCCCAGAGGCACTGGTGCTGCAGGGACTGAGAGGCTGTTGAAGCAAATGCTTTTGAGGGAAAATACTGTTGGTGCAAAACATTAGTATGGCTTTCAGAGTGACCATGAGGTCAAAAGGTAGCACAAGGACACCTGATGGGCAGAGGGACTGGGAAAAGGACATTGGAATTCCTGTTTGGGGATTCTTGCTCTATCCCCAAAACTTAGAATGAGTATAAACTTGTTCCAGACTCTCAAGTTCTCCCCTTTTAAGGGCTGTCCCCTGTCTCTGACTTTCTCACTAGAAATACCTGCCTGCAGACCAGTATAAAGTTTGTCTGTGAATCCCTAAGTAGCATCTTTACTGGATTAACCTCCCCCAGCCAGCAGTGACATATATGAACTCCAGCACATTTGAGTAGTTATAAATGAGTAAAGCTGAACTTGGAGGAGGGGAAAAAAAAACCTACTAAATTTCAAGCAAATGGAGCATCCAAAGGAAAATATTTTCCCAGGGTTTAAGCCTTTATTCTGTTGGTGGGAAATGTCTGTGTGTCACAAGAGCCTGACACCCTGGCCACCAAACTGCAGGGACACATTCCCTTTGCTTGTGTGTGACAACCCCCCTTTTCAGAGCTGCCACTTGAAATGAACTTCTTCAAGGTACTGGCACGTCCTAACTTATTTCTGGAAGAGGCTTTCAGTTTTCACATATTTCTTTCCAGCAGTAGATGGCAGCAATTTTCTTAGTCCTAATCGGATAAAATCTGTGTGCTAATTACTGTAAATGACTATATTTCAAAAGGTAAAGTCTTCAGTTGCCCTTTTCAGCAGACATTATTAACAAAGACACCATCCCAGCTGTCCTCCAGTGCTGGGCAATAGCAGGGACCAGTGTCCCCAGGATGCTGTGCTGGAGAGGCAGCTGGCACCAACCAGTCTGGCCCCCAGGCTCTCAGCCACTGGGGATGTACCAGCAATGGGTAGATCAGCCTCAGCCATCTCTGGGGTTATTCTTTGGGGATAAAAGAGATTGGGGAAAATGTGGGCCCACATCCTCACCTTCATCTGGGAGGGCAAGTGAAAAGCTTGGCAAATAATGAAGTGCAAAAATGCTATGATGAACCGAGTAGTTAAAGTCTGAAGAAAATGAAAAGGGCAGAGATGATCTGGCTCAGAAATAATCAATCTGTGCATATTGCTCTAAGCTGAATTTTCCTCTTCGTACAAGCTGTACATTTATTTCCAGAAAAGGGTCATTAGGAGACTCACTTTTAAATGAAGTGTTTGTGATAGTATAAAGGTTTGCAACAAGAGATAGACAGTGTGAGAAATAAATTGAGCAACATTATTATATGAAGCTAAAATATAGTGACATCTGTTATGTGAGCATAGAATAATGTTGAAATTAGAGAAGCTTCAACAACTTTGAATGAATAACTGATCTCCAGTGGACAGAGAGAAAACTGTTTTTAATGACTGTTTTAAACTAACATTTGGTGAAATAAATGTTTCATGCATTTGTTCTAAGCCAGAATTAACTGCAGTGCCATGTCTTTTTCATAGCCCAAGCACTGCTTCTATTCAGCTGTTTATCCTTTCTATCTCCCAAAGTCTACAAGAAGCTGGGATTTTTAAAGCTTATTATCTGTTTTGAAATGACTGATAAATATATCCCTTACTACTGCTTTTGATGATGTGTCTGGTAGTTTTGGCTGTGTTGTGGGAAATTGCAAGTACAAGATGAAGAATCTGACAAATTTGTGATGGGTTAATTGTGTTAAAACCATATTAAGCCCTGTTCATCTTGAAACACTGCAGGAATTATTGTTACCTGTAGTTTTGCAGTCACCTGTGTTCTATTTCTCACTGTGTGTTCTAACCCACCTGCTATTTCATAATTAAAAATATGCCTGTGCTATAAAACAGGCAGATGAAGGAGAGTGATGTGCCCAAAATCAGAAAAATAGTTAGAAAGGGCTGGGCATGGGGTAAGAGAAACATCCTTGAATAACCTGGGCATTGTCACCATTTAAATCATTGTGAACTGCTGACACTGTCACTGGCAGAAAACTGTCCCCTGTCCACATGCAGGGGCTCTTTCAGACCCAGCACAGAGCAGGGAGGTGAGCAGGAGGCAGCCCCGTGGCACAGGGCAGAAGGGCTGGCTCAGGAGGAGCGGGGTGGGAAGATGCAAGGCAGGAACCCTCTGCCAGGTGGGAGGAGAGGGATGAGCTCAGGCACTGGCATGGCTTGTCCTGGCAGCCACAGCTGGTGACAGCAGAAAGCAGCAGAGGTTGTGAGCATCAGCTTTTGTGTTTAAGTCAACTAGATGTTTCAATTTTTACGTTATAATTGAGATTCAGATCTTTTATTTATCTGCTTGATGTTTCTGAAATGTTCTCTTCTTGATGACATTGCCAATATAAACATTTAAATTTTCTGGGAACAGGCCATTTAATACCTAATACATTCTCCCCAGGGCCTGGATTAGAGTAATTTTGGTCAGTGAAATGCTTCATGCTTTAAAATGATGGCTACATGTGATAGGGGGCCTGTGCTTGTCTTCTCCATGACTGCTCAGCAGGCAGGCTGCTCCCTGGAGTACTGAGTTTCTCTACCCCTCCCTACTGCCAGCAGTGGAGTTCTCTGGTATATTATGGCCTAATTTTTGGCCACAAGCAGATGCTGTGGAGGGTTTGTTTGTAGCTTTGTGGGAAATGTTTCACAGGGATCTGTGACAGCAGGGACCACCTCCCTTTGTCGAGGATGAAATCAAAGTGCTCTCGTTATCAAACACACACCATGCTCTCACCAAGTGCAGGCTGACATCAAAAGGTGATGAGTTTGCATTAGACAAGTAAACTTGCAATAGGAATTCTCCCTCTCCAAGATTTCTGCATCCCTCATGATGCAATCCTTTGGACAAGGACTGTCATGTACCACAAGGCTGTGTAGCTTATCACTATAGGACTCTGGCTCAGCTGATGCCTCTAGATACCAACATGAAATAAATATTAATAACATGGCAGCCTCCCTGCTTATTATATCCCTGTTTCCAGCCTTCTTATTTCTGATCATTTACAGCTGGAAAAATGGATAGAAAATCATCTTCTTTCAAATAAGGCTATGCTGAAAGTGGAAGGGGGCAAAAAAGGACATCTGAAATAATTACAGGCATAAGGGGGCTTTGATTTGAGACAATATTAGGCAAGATAAAACTAATTTAATTCTCAGAGCAGACTAATAAACAAAAGTATGATGGAAGGATGTATAATAATGAATGGCACAGAGAAGGTCAGCAGGGCTATTCCTCACTGCATGTTTGCAGTGTATGAAAATAATACCCAATGAAACTTAAAGGTGACAGGCTTGATAATTGAGTTATTTTTATGCAGTGCAAAACTTACTCTGTAAATCTCAATTCCACAAGATGCTGTGCTGTTTGAGATACCCTTAAATACAGAACTGATGAGTTTTTTACCCACCACTCTTATTAGAGCTGTTCAGTTCATTTAAAAGGAATTGATCTTCATCTTTTAGCTAGAAATCAGAGGTGGCTGTGTTTCAGGAGCAAGCAATTTGCTTCAAAAATCTTATAAAACATGAACTGAAGACTATATCAAGAACAACATTTAATGTTCAGAGCTATATGTCTTACCCTTATTTCTGCTAAGAGGTGCTACGTAGAGTAAAGGTGGATGAGCCTTGTTGAACCACGTGTTCTGAAATAACTGTGCAGGCTCAGAAATACTGAATTCACAATTTATTTTTGTACTTTCCTTGGAATCGGCTATCTTGAGAAAGCAAGCTCCCTGTTTTGTTATGATATAGCAAGTTTTTTATTCATTTTATCAGAGGAGATTGTGCCTAACTAAACCTTCATTCTGTGGGTCAAAACCATTAACACATCTTGTGAATTTTTTCCTAGAGTGTTTGGTACTAAATTATTTCCAGTCACACAATGCCTTTGTGGCTGAGAAAATGGAAATAATGATCCAGGGATACTCACTGTAATCTAGCAGTTTATTTAACTTCATCCCATTAACACAATTAAATCTGAGGTGATGATCACTGCACTGGGCACTTGGTAAGGCAAAAAGTTTGTCTTCTTAGACAGGTTTTGGATGGATGCAATAAAACAGAATTATTTCTGTGTCTGGAGATTTCTGATGCAGTCACTGAAATCCATGTTTAAACCAGCAAAGAACCTGGTCCTCTGGCCTATTTTGAGTGAAGAATCTAACTGCAATACTAGTGGAGTGCTTACTTCTAAAGCTATAATAGAGATAAATTTTGGTCAATGAGATGTCTTCAGTCCCATAGAAACCTTTGAATTGAAAGCTATTTTTTTTAACTTTTAACTTTCTTTTTTAAGAGGGAGATAGTCCCACAGGTGCTTAGGAAAAGGACCAGACCAAGAGGAGGAAGGTAAAATGTCAGATATCTCAACCAATCCTTCTCAGTACTGAACATGGGTGTCTATTGAATACAGAAGGCAACAGAAATAACTCAAACAGAAATCTGGTGTTTGTTTTACAAACAGTTAGTTTACACAGGGGAGGAGTCAGGGAGTTCGATGTGCTGGCATTTTTGGCCATTTAAATTTTCAAATGCAGCTGAACCGTGAATTTTGATAATTAGTCTCACTAACATTCTTACTAAATACAAATTAAGTCATTCAAAGGACTTGGGTTTGCACCTAATTATTAAAATCACTGAATTGGAAACCAGTTTTCAGTCACAGTTTTGAACCTTTTGCTACACATGAGTCATGTCATCCAGAATAGCCATCCCACAGAGTATTCATCTAATCCATCTGGTAGTGCAAGTAGTGGAGAGGCTCAAAATAACAAGAAAATTGTTTACCTTTCTGAATAGGATATGAAATTACTTTCTTGCCTCTTTATAGCAGCTCAAACATTTACACAAACTTGTTAAGCTGCTTAGAGAGAGGATTATTTGTGCAGGTAATGCTTCTTTCACTAAGTTAAGCTGCAAGGAAAGCAGATGCTTGACTTCACAAAATTTGGAGAAATTGCCTCTGGGAGAAATTTAAATAAATTAATAGAGAGCTTCTGCTTTCCTTCCTTCTCTGTCTTTATTCTAGACAAGTTATTCCCTCTCTGTGAAGATGGGTCTGTGCAATACTCATAAGGAAGTTATTTAATTATGTAACGCTGCACCAGGTAAATGTTATTTACAGATGGCTAAAAAACATTGTATTACACTCATTTGCTGAGAATAACCTCCCTCATTTCACAGTTGGTGGAGAGGTGTTTTTAAACATCATTAAGGTAAGCTGCAGATTGTATTCTCCTGCATCTTTTTACCCATTTTGACTGTTTTCTTTCTTTTTAATTGTAACCCTGCAGGCACTGTGCGCATAATTGAAGTAACCAATCTGGTTTTATTTATCTGTGTTTTCCATTAATTAGATATGTGCAATCCAAATTTCCTACTGCAAAACATGAGGTGACACACTAAGGGACCAAATCTGCTTTTCCTCACCGGGCTGGATCCCCGGTGTTGGAGAAGAGGTTTCCAGAGCAGGAGCAGAGCAGTGTTTGTAGTCCTGGCTGCACAGTGAGTGCAGGGTGAGCCAGTGGCTCTGGAAAGGATTGGAGCAGGGCTCTGAGAGGCTCCTGCCCTCAGGAGTGAGGCTGAGCCTCCATGCACCGTGTGTTTGCTGCGGGCTGGACACGTCCTGGGACACGGTGGAGCTGCAGCCTTGTCCCGGGACAGAGTGAAATGGAGCCCCAGGATTTCACCTCCTGCCTGAGCTGGGCTCACAGCAGGCCTGTTGTGGCTCCTGGATATATTTCTGTAGCCAGATTTCCTTTTTCCTACATTGCTCACTGCTGACACAGCAGCTCAAAACTTCACTTTTATGAATAACCAAGGTGCACCCCCCAACCTGACTCATGGCAGCACAGGTAAGAGCTAAAGGTGCTGCTATTTGTTAGGGCAGCTCAGTGGTGGTCAGAGGCAATTTAATTTAGAAATGGCCCAGCTCTGCAGTGCTCACACATTCAAAACAGGCTAGTGATCAGCTGTCAGGTCTAGCCAAGAACTGAAGAATTTGCCAAGAGTGAAGTTCTTGGGAAGAAATTGATCTTCATGTGACAGGCAGAGGCAAACCATTTTTAGCCTACCAACAAATGACCACTAATAAGAGAGAGAATAGCCTCAGTTCTGGGTGTGCAGAATGGCAGGTACATGGAGAATTCCATAAAGGAATGGGTCAGCAAAAATGAAGTTCTAATATAAATCCAGAGGCAATAATTAGGGAAAATCTTTGGAGCTAAAAGCAACTTATTGCTGTTTTTTGAGGTTCTTCTGACACTTTGTTATGGATCAACAACATTTTCTTATGTGCTTTGTGAGCTCAGGGTTTGCTGGTTTTTACTCAGAAGGATAAATAAATGGTTCTTTGAAGCTAATGGCCTCTTTTGCCTGTATATATATGCCATAACTCCACCACAATCCTGTAACAGCCTCCCTGATGCCAGATTGGCCTTGTACACACATTAATGAGTTATCAGGTACTAACTCCCTGCCCAGCCCACATCTTTTCCCTCTTGCCTCCCCTCTGTTGCTCAGTCATTTTTCTTTGCTTGTTGCTTGCCTGCAGTGATGGGTGTGTGCCCTTTTCCTCACTTGGAGTCTGGCAGTAAATCATTAGTCTTTTTTTTTTTCTTTTTACATTCTGAAGCTGCTGCTTTGATTATTTTGAAGCAGAAAAAAGACCAATAAATGGGGAGAATCCTGAAGGTAAGTACTTCAGTGAGGACTTAATGTCAAGGTAGAGTATACATAGAAGCTTTTATAGGGACTATTTAGAAACTGTTATCCGCTGTATATTTTAAAGGCAGGACATAATTCAGACATCTGATTGACTGCCCTTGAACGCTGGTTCTTACTGTATAATTTGTATTTTTCAGAAACCTTGATTTAAGAACTTTCTGAAGGCATCACATATTGCATTCATCACCCTTAGTGGATTACTTCTGCTGCCTTAGCTGCACCAGGTTTGTGGGGACAATATGGCAGAAGAAGGATTGCTAAGCTCTGTCAGAGGAGAAGTGGAAAAGTTACCTCTGTAAATTGAGGATTGCTTAATAACTGTCTTCCCTCTTCACTGCAGGAAGTGTTATTTCTTTTTCTGGTTCTGATTACTCTAGGAAGGAGATGATTCAGTGATCTCTGATCCCTCCAGAGACCACGGCACAGTCTGAGTCCCTCTCTCAGGAATGGGGAAGTGACAATGACCCCCAGGGTACCCTCAACAGGAAAAGCATTGACAATCTGAAGCACTGAATCCAAGGATTTAGGAAGGGTACTGCACTTGAAATGTACTTTAGGAAGCTGTCAATCAATCTGCAGCTTTCAAGTTAGGCTGCACACTGGAGGTTTGATGGAGGTGAGGGCTGGAGAGCACCAGCAGTGTGTGTCTGCCTGGAGAGGAGATGTCTGTGTACCTCTCTTCCACCTGTTTGCTGACAAGGAATAGTAATACTCCAAACAGAAATTAAGCAAGTAATTTCAGCATGCATGTTTTGTTTCCTTTAAGGCAGGGTATAGCTGTAATGTGCTTTGTATTTCTGAGTGCTGGCATTTTTACATAGGGAAGAAATATTCAAGTCTGAAATACACTTAACAGCTTCTTACAGAAACTCAAGCCAATTTTGGAATATTACCATGTTATCACAAGCCAAAAGCATTGGCAATCAAAGGTGTTTTTAAAGCCATTAGCTCCAGTTTCATTGACTTGTTTTAGTTTTTTCTCTTTGATAACATGATGTTTTTGAGGAAATTAACTCACTGACAGTTTGGAGGGCAGGACTGGCTCAGGCATAGCGAGAAAAACCACAACACCACTGTTTAGTCTTTGAGTGTGAAATTAAATCATATCCCTTTCCTTCCATAAATGTTTCTCTTTGCAGATGTACTGGGAGAGGGTAATTCAGTGCCTTGAAATGTATGGACAACTGAGGATGACAAAGCCTGAAAGCAAATGCCCTGAAAAGAGTTTATTACCAGGCATTAAAACAGGTAAGGCTGTAAAAAAATATATTTTAGCTACCAAAAATGTATTTGATTGCTACCAATATATTGAACTTCTTTCTTTTTTTTTTTATCTCATCTCATTTATAGGACATGCTCACTGATACTTAAAGAGACATTGAAACACTGACAGCAGAATTGAATTACTGATGGGCTGAATTGGAGGACCACTTGAACAGGTCATGCTGGAGCAGCCTGCCAGGTGGATGAGTGGATGTGCAGGTGGGAAAGTGCAGAGCTTTGTCTTGCTAAACACATTCCTTGTATTTACCCCTAGACAAACAAAGCAATGTCTTTTCTGCCAAATACTCTTCTGCATAAAAGCTTGAGGGTCTTTATGGTGAGGTGAGGGCTTGAGAAGGGTCTTGGCACATGAGCCCCTTTGCCATGGCCTCAGAGGGATGTGCTCAGAGGAGCCAAGCCAGGCTCCTGCCCTCCACACCTGGAGCCTGGCGGGAGCTGCCGTGGCTGGGAGCTGTGCCTGGGCTCACCGCGGCTCCTTCACCCTCCTGGCTACTTGTTTACCCTGCCTGGCTACTCAGCACCCCCTGGCAGCCCTTGGGGGTGTGCAGGGCCAGAGAGGACCCTTGTGAGCCATAAGTGGGGACAGAAATTCTCCTTTCCTACATGGCAGGCCAGCCTGGTGCTTCTGCTTGAGTCAGAACCCAGTTGTCTTCTTGGGAAGCGAAAGAATCAGGCTGTAGAAATTAACCTTGAACTTTGCATTTTAGTCATGGAGCTGGTCAGCTTCAAAAGGAGACACCTGTTCAGTATGGGATTGAGGTATGTAGATTTAATACACAATTTATCTGTCTGTGAACGAGGATGTGAAACAACACTTAAAGTTGATCATTAATATTTTTATCACATACTTCCTTTGCCCTGAAACTCCATTTCATTTTCATCTGAAACAACATTTTTCTTCTCTTTTTGTCACATGACCTGGAAAATCCATTATTCAACCAAATATAAGCTATCTCAAATACATGTAACTTCTGTCCAGAAAAGTAATTTAGGCTTTTGTGCCATCAGTCCAGAGTTTCAGACCATTTGTGGTATTCTTCCTTTCATACTTATCATTTGCTCTGTTCTGCAGCCTGAAATATGATAATCTGGGCAGAACAGAAATGCAAAATAAGACAATTTTTACAACGAGATTTAAAACTTCTGTTTTGTGCTACAAACACAAAGAAGTAAAAAAGAAAAAAAAAGTGCTGTATTAATTTCTTTTTTTTTTTTTCAAAGTACCAGCAAAAAATTGAGAGGGGAAAAGAAATCTGTAACAGAAAAACATACTTCAACGTCAGTATTTGTTGATTTATAGGTTTTATTTCCTTTTTGTTTTTAAACTAGGATTTTCAAAGCATTCACTTGCAGAAATTTGCATTTTTTGAGAACAAAATGTGATGAGATCATTCTAGGTAACTTACCTTTTTTTCCTCAGTTTGTGGCATCTAAAACCAACCGTGCTTGTCATCGTCTCAGTCATTTCTCATCACCAAAGTTAAAATATAATCTGAATTTGCACCAAATGAGCTGTCCCAAGATGAGTTTGCCAAACTCTGTATTGCAGTGGGATTTCTGCAATTATGGTTAGATACAAACAAAAATGATCTCTGGAATAACAGTGAATCCAACATTGATTAGCTTCTCTTGATCCCACATGAGGTTAGGAGAAGCACAGCTTGAATTTTGTCTCTGTATCTCTGTCTCTGCCAACCACAGTTGTGCTGGTAGATCAGCACAATGAAAAGGGGATGAAGGGAGGAGAAGAAGGAGCTGATGGAGGACTTTTATATTAGCAGGTGCTGATGTGCTTTAGGGTGTTGTTGCTATTCACCAGGAGTCTCAGAGCTCTGAATTGATTGTGTAGCTGCATCCCATCCAGAGGACAGAAATCACCAGAACAAGGGTTTGTGTGTGCTTTTACTCCTCCCCATGGTTTTTTTAGCTGATTATTGGTTCTTCCATGAAAAAAACAGGCAAAGGCAGCATTTGTCTTAGTCTTGCCTGAGAAATTCCCAACGGAAGATAGAAACATATTTCCACTATCTTTTAGTGGATTTTACATTTCTGCTCCACCAACTATTCTGCACATGAAAAAAGCCTCCCCATCTGAGCAGTCTCCCTAGCAAGCTGTTTGCTGGATTAAGGCAAAGTTGGGCTTTGTGTCTGATTTTAATTAATCCCAAACAGTGATTCCCTTTCTGCTGTTGGCCAGTCAAGAGAAACATGTAAATAATCAATAACTTGTATCTTTTTGCTCTTTTAGAGAAATATAGTGCCTACTGCAGGAAGATGTTACCTGTGCTGTAAAGCTGTCGTGTTATTCTTTGGGGAAGGAAATTCTTATTTTCCCATCCATATACCTATGCAGAGCAGTTACTCTTCTTACACTCTGTACATGCAAAATGCTTAATAATTTTATCTTCAGCTTTCAAGCATAAAAGTGAGAAAGTTACGCTATTCCAAACTTAACTACTTGTGTCTGTTGTTGGTATCAAATAAGATTACTGCTTGGAAGATACTGCATTTATCTTTCACTTGAAATAACCCAGGAGAATGTCAGATTCAAAATGAATTTTGAAATCTTGGCATTTACTGCTGCTTTATGCTCTATGTGTGCAACTTCAGTCAGCAGCAGTGACATTATTGTGCAAGTCCCTCCAACTGGAGGGAATTGGCACTCTATTAATAATCTCTCTTTGCAGAGCTGAATGGGAAATATGTTACTACTCAGCTCTGTGTTTGTCTCCCGAAAAGTGGTGCTCAGAATCATGGCTGCTGCCAGCCAAGGATTCTTTCCTTGTCTGTTTATTCCTTCCTGTAGCTAATCCCTCATCCAGTGTTATCCAGCTGTTGATGTCCTCCTCATTCCCTTCACAACAGGCACTCTTTGCTTTGGCTTTTGTCCCAGGTCAACAGAGCCCTGCCAAGTCCCTCTGTGATGAGCTCCCTTCCGTGCTCTGCTGCTGCAGCATCAGCATCTCCCCTCCTCCTGGCTCAGTGCCTCCCCCTCTCCCTGCTCCAAGGCTGTGGGTGCTGCTGGCAGAGCTCAGGGCCCTGGGCAGCAGGACACAGAGGGCTGGAGGTGCTGGAGGCAGCCTGGTGATGTCCTGGAGCCCTGCAGACCTGCAGCTCCCACCTGGCTCGAGGCAGGCTGGATGCTTGACCTGCCCCGGGGTCAGCTCTCAGCTTGGCACCACTGCTGAAGTTAATGCCTGGGAAGAGTTGATGGTGTTTCCAGAGATGGAATTAGCATTCAGACTTATTTCCTCTTGCTTATGGTGGTCATCACAGGGTGTCTTCTGAGCAGGAGCACACACACACACACACATTCATAGTTTTCATGGGTGGCCATATTTCCCAAAGATCAGACCTGAATCTGTACTGCTGTACACAGAAAACAAGACATAAAGTCAATAAATGTGACTCTACACAGCTGTAAATCCCCTCATCCTGTCATCTTCCCATTCAGGCAAGAAATATGTGAGAATTATTTCAACTCAGAAGCAGAGGTTCATGGCAAGGCTGGGGCTCTCCTAAGAGAGCACAAGGGCAACTCATGTCCCCTAAACAACCTTTCTCCTGCTGGAGGCTGCTCACTGTGCCCCAGCCAGCTGCTCACGTGGAAGCTCTTTAATTTCTGCTGTGTAAAGTCAAACCAAACATTTCCTATTTGACTGAAGAGGAACAGAGCACAACACACTAAAGCAGCAGATCCATCAGTCCTTGGGAGGTGAGAAAAGAGCAGCTGGGAGAGCAGCCTCAGCTGGTGGCTGTCTAATAAGGATGTTTGGACACAAACTAATTGTAATGGATGTGGGTGAGTCCACACATAGATTGATTAAAATTGATTAAGAAAGTCTACCTGACTCTTCCAAAGCTAACTGAAGGCAGTGGGAAACAATCCTTTTCCCTGAATTCTCTGATATTGAGTTAAGGCCCTAGAATACCCCATTGTGAAATAATTTGGTTGGCAGAAAAACCAGAGAAATTTAGTAAACCAGGGATTGGAGAACTAAATTTGAAATTATTCATTTGGTTCCTGGCTCTTCACAGATTTACTGCTTGACATTGCTCAAGTTCACTGGCCTTTTGGTCATCCCTTCCTAGTATGGACAGATACGACAGTGGGAATAATTTTTCTCTCTCCCATTTTTATTGAGGCCAACTCTCCTCTTTCAGCTGTCTACAACACAGTGCACCTGGGAGCTCTCAGCTGGGGTCCCTGACCTGCTTTACCAGACATGAAAAAACAACAACAACAAAAGAGGTCAGAAGCAAAGGTCAAAGCAGGCATCTTAACTTCTTTAGTGGTACATCAGAAACAAGTGTAAGGCTGATCTCTTCTGCTCTGTATTCAACTCCATGAATGCCTCATTCCTCTTTGCCTTCCTGCCTAAAGAGTGACAGCTGTATAGAATACACTAATCTTGTCTGCAAAATGGATTGTTTTCCACAATAGGCTGACAAAACATCAGAATAAGGGAAACAAAGTTACTTTTAAAAATAAATTATTGGTTAGTGGTGCGTTCCCCTATTTTTTAATGAATAGTATATACATTCATATAGTGACCATAATAATTGTTTTTTTACTTAGTATAAAATACTGAAGAATGTCTAGTGATACCACTTTATCTATGCATTTAAAGTTCAAGTATAATTCCAAAATATTGTTAAATACAGCTTCACCTAACTATACATTTCAAAGTTCATGGAATGTTTTGTTTCTAGGCGTTAAATATTTTAATTCAGCTAAAAAGTGACTTTAGTAAGTGATTTGATAAATAATTTTAAAAATCTAGTTCTTGGACTGTAATCATGCCAGGAGAAATAAAAGAGTAGCTGAAGTGTCAGAGGTTATGAATTGCAGCAAAGGTATCAGGGTCTTAGTGAAGTCTTTGTCACCTGGAGAAGTGAAGTCTCCTGGCAACATTTTGTCTCTTTCAAATTAGTTTAAAGAATTCCACAGGCAGTAAAATGTTTATTGATCTTTGTCACATTCCTGCTCTACAATAATTTTGCTCATTTACTGTGTGTAAGAATACCTTGAGTGTGCCTGAGTCCTCCCCACATCTGGGACTGGAAAAAGGCACCATGTTTGGTAGTTCTTGGCCTTGCAGGTCAGCATGGCTGAACATTGTCTCCTTCAGCTTACAGAGGCTTTAAAGGATGGTTATACTCAGAGAAATGCCTAAAAATGCTGCTACTTTTGTTATCCTTGTATGGTACCTAGTTCAGATTTGCTTTGCTGTAGGTAACAAGACAATGCTTGTAATTGTCAGCTCTGCGTATGTGATAAAGACCCAAAAGCAGAGCCAAGTGTTTTCTTGGCTTTGACACCAATAATTGCAAAGATGCTGATGCACAGCTGGGGTGAGCAGTGTGGGACTGAGCAGGATCTGGCTTTTCTCATCTGTTCTGGCTTGAGGGCAGGGTGCTGAGGCGATGCTGATTTCCCTGGTGAGGGTCTCCTGAGGAAGATGCTTTCCTGTGGCTGGCTGGTGTTTAGGTTTTAACCTAAACTCTTCTCACTGCTGTGTTGCTCAGCGTTTACAGCTTCTCAATGGTCATGTGCAAGAGTGACAATCCCACAGCCTGCCACAGAGCACCTGTGCAGGCACTCAGGCCAAGCAGTGGCACTGTAAAGTCCTAAAGTGCCACTTACAGGCATTTGTCCCAAGACTTTTCTGCCTGTATCTCAGTTGCCTGACAAAACTGTGTCCTCCTGTGAATCTGAGCAAAAATGCAGTAGATTATAGTCTGCATGGAGCTATTCCAAGATATTTAAAAGTTAATAAAAAACAGCACAGGGAAACTAAAAATAACACTACCATTCTGTGGAAAACATGAGTGTGCCATGACAGAAGCAGAGTTAGGGAGGAGAAACTTAGCCTGGTCCAGTTCAAGGCAGTCTGGTTAATTGATGCTAATGATGGTGTGAAAATGCTCGGCGGATTTGAGAGCGGCTTCTCCGTTCGGCGCAGATGCTGTAACCCCTGGGGCGAGCTGTCCCTCTGTCCGCAGCGAAGCCGCTGTGAGTTGTGCGGGCAGCCCGAGGCCAGGGCAGCTCTGCCCGGGGCAGGGGCGAAGGGCCCCGGGTGATGCTCCAGGTGTCAGCGACCCTCGGGGAGCCGCAGCCTCGCCCCGCTCAGCGCTGGCACCGTGCGCTGCCCCCGGCGGGGCTGTCCCGTGCCGCCCGCTCCGACCCGCGCCGCGCCAGATCCCCAGTAAGGCACCGACCCCTCCGCAGCCGCTCCATCCATCCATCCCTCTCCTGGCCACATCTTCCGCCCAGCCCGGAGCCCCGTGCGCGGCCGCACGGGTCCCTTGGCAGTCTGTTCTCCGTGGGGACCTGACAGGGCTCCGGGGCTGTT
>VWZP01010724.1:4669484-4700885 GCA_013396995.1 Dicaeum eximium
CCTCGAGCCTCCCGCAGCTCCGGGGCGGGGGGAGGGCCCCCGGGGTCCCGCTGGTCCCGAGGGCTCCGGGCAGGCATCGCCGCCGCTCCGGCTCTCGGTCCCGGCGCCGCCGCTCTCGGAGCGGATGCTCGGGGCCGGGTCCGTCCGTAGCGGCGCGGCCGCTCCGCCGCTCCCCGGATCGAGCCCTGCTGCTGCTGGAGGCGCCGGGAGCGTTTCTGACACGAAAGGGGCTCTCGGTTGGTACCGAGGGTCTCTCAGCCTCGCGAACACGTGTGGGGATTGCCGGGAGAAGTGTTACTGCTGGGGATTTAAAATAAAAACACTAGAGCAGTTGCCTTTTGGGATGTTGCAGCCCGGTGGGGTCTGTTGAAGTGGAGCCGGTGCTTTGGAGGCTTGGCTGCCCTGAGTTAGCGTGGTGGGTGTTGAACAGTGGGACTTGAAGCCTCTGTGTGCCTCTGAAAGTTCCGTGACAATAAAGCTGCTCTGGTTTCCTTTGGAGTCTGATGGAAATCTGCTGAAGGGCACCAAGCGTTTCTGAAGTCGCTTGAATTCAGCGGCTGTTCTCAGAGTCCCTGGACTGCTGTTTTCAGCAGTCCCTGGACTGCTGTTTCTGCTAGGATTCAAAGAATCAAAAGTTTCTGGTGGGAAATGCTGTAAGCTGCGGTTTCTCAAAGTTGTAGTGCGGTCTGTGTGTACTTTTGGCAATTTCTGCGCCTGTTGGGTTAACACTCAAACTTGGGTTTATACCGTGAGGGAAAACCCATCGTGGCAGGAGCCAGCACTCTGTAGCGCTGATCGGCAGCGTTCATACTCTCTTGGTTTTATCCTGATTATTTAAAAACCAATAACATCTTTTTAGCGTCTGTGTAAAGTTTGTGGATGTTACGATTTTACTACCAGAATGCAGGTAGATTAGAGGTTTTTCAGGGAATTGGCAGGCGAGGTGAGCTGCTGTGGGCTCGGAGCGGGCAGGGCTGCGGGGCAGGGCAAGCATTTCACGGCGCCCAGGTGCGCTGTGAGTGCGTGTGGCTGTCGCATTCACACCCCGGACATTCTCCCTGAACCTTTCCCGTCCGTGCCGACAAGGGGACGTTGATTCTCATCAGGGGATTCTCATCAGTTGATTCTCATCAGGGTTAAACCTCTGCAGCTGCGTGGCTTTCTGCGGTGTCCGTGAGAGCAGTGAATGCCTGCCCTGATGCTGTGCGGCGCTCGGGAAGGAGGAGGTTCCCTCCCGAGGCACGAGCGGGCCAGCCCTGATGGGGACGCGGTGTCTGAAAAGCTTTGCCCTGCTCTGCAGAGCCCGGGCAGGAGGTGAGTCTGGGCTGGAAGCTGAGAGCGAGACCAGCGCTGGCTTTGCAATAGAGTGACTGCAGAGGAGACAGTGGGACACGCCGGGATTTGGGATTTTGGGCTCCCTAAGCCAGCGGGGTGTAATGCGTGTGCAGTGAGCGTGAGAAGTGAGAGGTCTGGCAGCTCACCGAGACACGGGCAGCGCTCTTCAGGAGCGGGTCCGTGATTCATCGGGGCTGGAACTGGCGATGTGCGGGATGGCTTTCTGACAAATTACTGGGATCGCATCCTTCTGAGGATGTTTCTCTGGGCACAGGAGACCTCTTGCAGTGGGAGGCCGGGGCTTGGGCCGCCCTCCCTGCAGAGTGCCTGTGTTGCTAGGCAGCCGCTTGCACCTCCAGCGTGCTCCAGATCCGAGCCTGCGAGGGGAGACCTTCCTCTCCTGAACTAAAGCTTTCTAGCTGGTGACCAGGGGTGGAAAGCACATATCCTGTGGGTGTGCGTGCGCCTCCTGCTTGCTCCTGGGTATTGGGGAGGGGTGGTCAGCTGGGAAGGTTCGGGGTTGTTAGCTGACAGCAAGACTTCTTTATACTTACCCATCTATTTGGGCTGCAGGCGAGCACAGGAGAGAGAGAGATGAATCTCTGAATGTTCTATTTGTAAGGCTTAAGAGTTCTCTGCAGAGCACCTTTTTCCTTTCACAGTACCTGGGAGCTCATAGGTTTGTCTTCAACTTGTTTGGTGATTGATGCTTTAGCAGTTAAATGGGAGGGGAGGGAAAAGGGAGGAAGATTTGCTTGCACAAGAGGTGGGACAGAAGGCCAGGTGTGCCCCATTAATGCACTTAGCCAGCATGAGTCAGTTTTAGTGGATGCCACACAACTGCTGGAGCCTCAGTGCACGAATGGCATCAGCCAGCGTTGTCTGAACTGCTCTGTATCTCACAGAGCAATGGAAAGCCTTTCAATTTTCAGAGCTGCCAGTTTGGTGGCTGCACTTTGAAGCAGTGCAGTAGCTGAAGCTGTTGGAAACTAGCAGGGGTGGGACTGACCACTCTCCAAACAGAAGTCTGATCAAAAAGATCCTGAAAGGGTCAGGAGGGATTGATAGGCTGGTGTGGTGAAGGTGAGCTCAGCAGAAGGGCTGTTCTCGTGGCACAGATCACTTCTGATCAGGCAGGGATTGGTGGTGTGGAAGGAGGAGGAGGAAGATTCCTGGTTTGATGGAGGCTGGAGGCTTGGGCCTCAGAAGAAGCTGGACTTGACAGCCTTAAGCCTGGATGGGGCTGCAGAGGAGTGTGGAAGTGGAAGCAGGTAGGAACAGTTGCTGGTCTCAGGATCTCGTGGGTGTTGTGCTGTGCTGCTGTGGGATAAGCCTGAGCCACAGAGGGTTTAGGAGTGGGTTTGTCTGGAGGTGTCAGGCAGCTGCTGGAGGCAGTGTGTGTGTGAGGAGCCCAGCAGAGATGCAGATAGGCTGAAGAGAAAGGAGGGAATGGGGACAGCATTTGAGGCTTGTACCCCTTGGGATGCTCTGCCTGCTTGGAGAGGACAGGAGCATGCAGGCTGTTCCTGTAAGGGGATTTGGATAGCTTGCATGGGCACAGTAATTGTTTTCCATGGCTGTTCTCAGCTGTTTCCTGGGGAGAGAAGAATACGTGTTACAGTAATCACTTAAAGCTATGGAGAGCAGGGTTTTCTATGTGGCATTTGGAAGGGAGAGGCTGCTCAAAGCTTTCTATGCCCTGGGATGTGATGCCCTTGTGGGACCAGAGGTGGAGGAAAGTTCCGAGGAGCATGTGGAGCTGGTCACCCCTGCTGGCTGAGGTGGGAATCTGCCAGGGATGGCTGGGGCTGGCAGCCTTGACCCCTGTGTCTGGGGAAAAGGCTCAGAAGTTGTTCTCACTGTAAGAAGTACAAATAAAGCATTTATAGTGCATGGACTTTTCCTGCTTTCTGAAACATTCAGGCTCTGAGTAATCTCTCACTTTGAACTGAGGCTCAAGCTGAAAATACCAAGGGATGCTAAATTGTGAACCATTGTTAAACAGTCTTAAAGAGCTGTATGGGAAACTGTGTCTGCTCTTCATTTCTAGACCTCCCTCAAACAATGAAAGTCTGAGCTATTTATCAGGAGCTCTTTTAGTGCTGGAAGGGAAAGTGAACATTTAAAGTGTATCACAAAATAAAGGTGCACTTTAAGAGGCGATTTGCTTTTCAGGATGTCCAACTAAAAAAAAATCTTTCTTTAAACAGCCTTGAAAAGAAAACAGAGAGAAAAGATCTTGCTAAGAATAAGGAAAATTTTTTGCTAGCTCTGATGGTGAGGGTTTCCTCTGGCATCTGGTACTAGATCCAGGTAAACCCTCTTGGAATGGGTGGAGAACTGAGGGATGTGTTCAGTAACGAAGCTGGTGAGAGAGAGAGACACTATGTGTCAGAAACTTCTGTAGGGATTTTGGCTGATCCTTTCCACTCCAAAAGCACTACAAAGAGTTCCTTCCACCCCTCTTTTTTTTTGTAACAGCTAATTAACAAGGATGTCTATTTGACAGAGCAATTTCAGGGCACATAAAATATGTATTTTACTTTTATTTTGGCTGCATCAGAAAAAAACTCAAGTTTTTTCAAGATTTCCATAAAATGTGCCGAAGTAGCCTTCTATAAGCAATTTCTCATGGTTCTCAAGTTCTGGGAGATGTTGTTTCTTTGCTTATTTAATTATATTCTTATTTTCATTCAGACAAATTTGGCAATGCATATGTGTAAAGTCCAGTCTCTGGTTATGTAAGGGGAAAGAAAAATCCCCATCAAGAATCTGTTTATCACTTTAAGGAGCAGAGATGATGCCGAGTTCAGTGAAAGCAACTTGCCTCTGCTGACGGCAAAGGGCCATGTCTGGCTGCTCTGGGACTAAGTGGAAAGCTGTAGATGAGTGTTTTATAAGGAGCCTGACAGCTGGTACGGCATCTTTTCCTGTTAATTCTGTCTTCTTTGAGCATTATGTATTAGTTAGGAAAGCGTGTGGCCATGGATGAGATCAAGGAATGAATTTCTAAGCACATTCCATGCAGAACTGTGTTCTCACAGAGCCTGTTTCATTAATGTGCAGGAGTGAATTTGGACCAGATTTGCCATGAATAGTGCAAATATTGTTATTTTGTTAATATTGCAGAGCTATGAGTGTTGGTAGAGCAGGGGTAATGTCAGTATGGCTGAGTTACAGCTGTAGTCTCTCTGCTGGGTGGTGATGGAAAGAGGCCTGTTTTAAAGGCTCTGTAAAAGCAGGGAACATTTCAGCATGCAGATGGCAGCCCAGTCTAAAATCTAGTTCTGTTTGAGCTGAGCACCTCCGTAAGGAGCCTTGAGAAGCACAAGGGGAACCAGAGAAGTGGTGGGGGGGGGAAAGAGGAGGGATGTTCTATCTTTCAGGACTGAGACCTCCCTTTGAACTGTCTCTCTCCATTTTTAATAGCTTTTCTGCAAAAGCTGCTTGGGAGCAGGGTTAGAATGAGTATGAAAGAAGCAAAGCATCTAATCTTTTGGCTTAATAATGCTCTGGTGTAGGCAGCTGCGAATTGGACAGACTTCCTTATTGATATAAGAGCAGAGAGCAGTGGGTGAAATTGGTGGGGGTGAGAATGGTCCTTTCTCATCTCTTTTAATCTGCAATGTCTTCTCCTTTTGTAGCTGAGGCTCTGTAGAGAGGACCTGTGATTGCTGGCAGGGTTGTCTAAAGTGCTCAGGAGAAAACAGCCGTGACCTGAGCAGTGGTGTTTGTTCTGGGTGTTAGCAGCTGAAGAGCTGGAGTCACGTACAGCCACGGTTTTTCTGGGATGTACAGGGTTTAGCAGTGACTCTGAAGCCTAAGGGCTCTCATCAGCAACTTGTGTTTTTCACTCAGGATCTGAATAGCTGGAGTCAAAGTCCTTTTTTCCTGTGTGGGGCTTCTCCACAGCCCAGGGCAGGCTGGCTGGGCTGGGTCTGAGCCTCAGCCTGTCTCAGCCCAGAAGAAATTTGCCATCCTGGGACAGTGCCCAGCAACCTTGTCTGCTTTGAGAAGCACATGTGGTCACCCCTGGCTGGGGCTCCTCTCTCCCCTCAGATGGTTGTGATTACTGCTGCACCTTGCTCTGCGTTGGGAACTTCCTGCTGTTACTGCATCAATTCTAGGGCTTAGGCTGATTCAAGGTGATTCTTAAAATCTGTCCCCTTTTCTCAGTGCTAGTGTACATGTTTAGCTTTCCAAATGGAGATTGTCTTCACATTTTCTTCTCTCTCCCACTGGGCTTTTCTGTAAGCTTTTAAGTACTTCTGCAAGGTGGTGAGAGGCTAAGCCCCACTCTGTAAACCTAAACTCTGGCTTTGAGAGTCTTTACATTTCCTACAGTACTTCACGTTGCCCGAAGCACTGTATTGATTAAACCACAATCTGCAGGAGTAAATACGTGTAGAATATTAATAGCTTCTACTCTAGGGGGAAAAAAAGGCTGTAAATTAATTGATCCATTATGTTGACCTCATAAACCATGAGGGCTTGCAGTACAGCTGTAATCCTCCTCCCACAATATGTGTTTCACTTTGAATGCCTGTAAAAGGCCTGGACTACTCAAAAGCTCTGTGATACTGGACACACATATCCATCTATCCTAGGATGTGTAGTTAGAATATGCAATGTTAAGGCTGAACAAGTTTTCTCTGTAATCCAGGGTAGTGCTGAATCAGTACATCACTGATGGTGCAGCTGGGTATGAAGCTTACAGAACAGTAGCAAACTTTCCCACTCCTTTGTCATTCTCGTTCCTCCTTGCAGTTGCTTTCTGTGTTACCAAGTGCAGGAGCTGCTGCAGTTAGGGGTGAGTACGATTCAGGGATTTAAAATCTGGTTTGAGGATATAATGGACTGGAATTCTGTGTGAGTTGCTTGGGGAATCAAGGTCAGTGTGTGGTGTGAGCTGACAGAACTCCATCTGCTAATCAGTGCTGAGTAGTCCTAGTTCTTCTGGTTTACAAACCTGTTAAAATGGGCTGCTTAGGTTTTTTATTGAATTAACAGCAATTTAGATGCAAACACACATTGTATGCTCATCACTCTCTTTAGTGTTTTGGTGCTATGGATACTGTAATCTTTATTTATATTCAGGATATATCAGGGGATTTTCCCATTTCCTGCCCTTTTTTTTCCCCATAAATGAGCACTATTTTAGGCAGCTATTGGATCAGAAAATTCTTATAAGAAAATGTTCTTGTGCTAATGCTTGCAGGGTTTTCCCTACAGGGCAAGCCAGCAGTTTGCTCAGTGTTGAGTCTGATTGCCACTTTACCAAAACTAAAATCACTTCTACACTCTGCAGCCAGACATGTTAATGGGGTGTTGGCTGTTCAAAGTATTTTTCTGTTGTGCTTGGCACTGAAGCCCATTTTTTTGTTTTTGTGTTACACTGTAAGATTACTTTTGAAACTTTAAGGTTCTGCACTTGGTGTCTTCTTCACAGTTCCATTTGGAAGATATTTAACCTTTTAGTGCAAGTATTAAAATCTCTTCAAACAAAACCTGTGTGTTAACACCAGAGGAGTGGTACTGTTTGTTTCTCCTAAAATAACTGGTAAGATTCCATGTTTATTTCTTTCACATCACAGAAGATCTGTGAGTTTTAGGTTTTTATTCCTTTTCTTTTACACCCAGACATTCAGCCTTTATGGGAGTCATTACAGATAAGTATTATAACCTTGTCAGTATTTAGCTGTGTGTTCCCTTTGCTTTGTCAGGACAAGACCTTGCGTTTTCCTTGTTGTATTTCTGTCATGCAGGTTTTACACTGCTGAGCCAGGAATAATCCCAGACAGTTTAAATGTTGTCTCTTTGTTGCTGTTTACTTACAGTTTGCCTAACACAACCACTGTGTTGAGCAGGCACACCATGTTTCCCTCATGTCTTGGTTTTGGAGACAAATTTTAGGAGAAAATGCTCTGGAATGAGCATTTCCTTGAAAGAGAAGGGGCTTCAGTAACTCCTTTTTCTTCTGCCAATGAGAGAAATGGATACCAGGGGATGAAAGTGAAAAAAAACCTAAAACTGTTTACTAACAAATCAAGATACCTGAACCTTACACCTGAGCCCCACCTCTCCATGTAGCTGAGAGGCAAAGATGGAGGCTGCCCTTCTTTGTCTCTGGGAACAGAGGAGAAAAGGGCTCACAGCAGCTGGGAACCTGTTGGATTTCTGGCATGGGTCCCCTCCTCACAGCAGCCAAAGTTGATGGATTTTTATGTCCTTTTTCATGTTGGTTCAGCTCCTCTGAGGTCTTGGGTTCTGGGCAGTCCCACTGATGGGCCAAAAGGAGAAACAAGCCAAGCCAGAAACAGTTCAAGGGAAACAAACAACCAAAAAGCCACCAAAAGGATTCCCAGTACAGCCTCCAGGCTAGAGTAGGGGAAGGGAAAAAAACCTCGTGGTTTCAAGCTAGAAAAACTAATCTGACAGAGGGACAGTGTAGGGTCCCCGGGCTGTGCTGTCGGGAGCACTGGATAGAGAATTTGAACAGAGCCCCAGAGTTCCTGCTTCATCCCCCCTGCCTGGCTCATCTTTAAGACACAGCAGCCATTTCTGGCAATAAAGCAGATGATTAGGGAATAAAGTATCAGCATAAAATCACCCTAGGACACCTCATTTTAAAATTTCCCTAAGTTTCAGCTGAACAAGGAGAATTAGGCAGATGTGAGTTTAGTTAAGGACCTGAACCAGTGGAGACTTAAATTCTGCAAGACAAATGCTGAATGCACGCTGCCTTGTAGAATTAATGCTCCTTGTGTATTTGGACAACTTAAGTGGCTGGTTATGATGGTGAAGATGCACAATGAATTAGGCAAAATGAAATATTCTTTGATGCTCATTGAGCAGCAGAGCGAAGAACACTGCGTGACCCATATCAAGTAGAGCTGAAGAGACATTATTTGAGCTAGCATGCATCTCTGATCTTGAGTATTTTTTCTTTATGTTTGAGGTATCAACAAAAAGGAACTGGTGCCCATTGTGGATTGCTTCCAACCAACATATTATATAGGCTGAAAATCTTTTAGTAATAAATAGCTCAATGTGGTATGTTGGCAAAAGAGAAGGCCTGAGAGTGAGTTCATATTAAAATTTAAAGCCTTAAAAAGTGGGGTGGGGAAATGGTTTGAAAAGAAAGAAACAGGACTCACCATCTAGCCTACTGTAAAAACAATGAAAGAATTACTGTTGCCATTTCATCCTTTGTGTGTGGGGTGAAAACGGTAATTTATTTTTGTGAGATATCTGAGCAACAAAACCTGACAATTGGAAATCACTTAAGAGGTGGGTCGCTGTTTTTAATGAGTGCCTTCTGCATCACAGCTTCTGTGGAGAAACCAGAGCCTACAGAGCCTCGTGGTGTGTCAGCAAATCTCAGCCTGTGCACAGACGTGTGCCTGAGTGCACATGCACTGCTTTTCTTTTCTTGTTTTCTTTCAAAAAGGAGCACTGCATAAACAAAGCTCGTGGTACAAATTGGAGCAAAGATAAATAATATTAAAAGCGTGAACTTGGGAATCTCTGTGCTGGATTTTGTGCAAAATATTAATGCTCTGAAATTCTTCTCATTTCTAAGTGCCTCCTTATAACCTTGTCACTTGAAGTTCCTTTGAGTCGCAGAAGCCACATGAGCTGAAGTGGGTGCTGGAAAGGCAGCAGGCAGCACATGAAAGAAACGAAAACAGAGCAATTTCCCAAGCTCTGTTTTCTGAGGATTTGGGTGGAAGAAATAAGTTTTTCAAAAGAGATGAAGTGTGTTAGGTAGGGTATTGGAGTCAGAGTGGTTTTTGTTAGAAGAACAAAATTTGTGCTGCATTGCAGCCTGGTCCCCTTGTAGTTTTGGGTGCTTACAGGACTCTGTGACCTGAAGTCAGGTCTGTAGCACAAAAGGAGGGAAGAGGGAAGGAGAGACCTTTTTGGCAGTGCTTCTCCCTCTGATAGCAGCAACCTCCCTGCTTATGCTTACCTGGATTAAAATACAACCTGGCTGGTCACAACAAGGTTTGGAATACTGATTTTTTTCACCTTTTTCAACAAGCACTTCATTCTGTCTCTCTCTCATGTGTCTCTCTTCCCTCCTCTCAGTGATTTTTAGGCAAGTTGGCTCTAATTGGTATTTCTATGTCCTTATTGAGTAAGATGTCTTCAGTCTTCTGGGAATGGCATGAGTTTGGTTCCCCTCCTGTGAGGCATATCCAGTGGAGTAGCACATTCTTGTTACAGCTGTGAGCCCCTGCTCACACCTGCTTGGAGTTTGAGCATCAGAGGAAGCAGCTCCTCAGGGAAATGCTGCTCAGTGCCTGCTCAGGGGAAAGTTTTGTCAAATGGCAAAATCAGCTTGCAGGGAAATGGCATTGAACTCAGTCTGGTTTATTCTATCTTGTGTTTTGTCAGGATGGCACAGTTTTGTTCATGTTCTTCATCAGACCATAGGCATCATGTTTACATTTATTCCAGAAGCCCTGGGTCTGGGGTCCATCCCACTGCCTGGAGGTGGGTGAATGGCCCTGAGGAGGGAGCTGAGGCTGGTCCTGTTGGGAGACATGGAGAGAGGCTTGGCACACTCAGCTTCAGAGATCTCCTGAGCAAATTTAGAGACTTGGTCTTGAGCTAAAACAACCTTTCTTTTTCTGGCTGCTGGACATTCTTCTGGGGGAAATAGAGCTTATTTTGTGTCTTGTGTTCTTTGTTAACCTGAATGTTTAAAAACAGCTGTCTCTGATAGGGCAGCCTGAAGAGCCTGGCTGTCTGTAGCTGGCTGCTGCCTCGGGACAGACACCAGCTGACCCACTGGTCACACTGGTGTGACTGGTCCCACGTCCTGCTGGAATCTCTGCCGTGGTGGAGGTGACAGCTCAGACTCTGATGTGTATTTTCATGCCAGCCTCAGTGGAGTTGTGTCAGATGTGACAAGCTGAGGCTTTGGGCTTGATTATGAATGACTGGATGGTGCTGTGGTTTCTTGCCCTTTTCCTGCTCTATTTTCCTGATTTGTGGAGGTACAGAGACTGACTGCCTTGGCGAGGCCATGGCTTCAGAAAGTAAAACTCCTATCAATGCTGACAGAACCAAGAATTTTCTGCTCTGCTTAGCATTAATATTGGTTGGCAGAACTTGCTTTGAATTTTTAAATGTATTTAATGCAGCCTAGCTTGTTTGGGTGGAGATGTACAAACCCACATGAAAAAGGACCTAGGAATTCCATATTTCAGCTGTAATTACTGAAGGGAGAAAAGTAGAGAAACTAATTTGCAATGATATACTTGAAAATCATTCTAGCATAACATCATCATTACAATTATCTGTCAAAAGATTAAGTTCAATTACTTTTTTTAAGCTCTCTTGTCAAGATGGCCTTACTGGTTTCAGGATTGTGTTACTCCAAGGAGAGGTCAAGGAAGAGTGAATGCTAATTCTGTCATTAACCACTGCCAGACAGCCTTCAGTGCATATTATTTTTTTTAAATGCCTTAGCATTGTTGCTGTGAGGAATCAATAGGCATAAAGTGCCATAGAATTCAGGGAAGAAAAAAAATCCAGTGCCTGTTTATAGGTTGTAGTAGGGTAAGGTGAGAGGAAGAGAACTTCAGTTTTAAGTGGTAATTTTGAAATAATTGAACAGCAGCACAATTCCTATAGTGTAAAAGATATTACAGGGTTACTTACATTTCCTTCACACAACGATAGGCCAGTAATAAAATTACAAGGGAGGAATATTTGATGAAATAAACTCAAATTAAACTGAATAAGCGTCAGTGAACAGCAGGACATTGCAGCCTCTTGCTGGTTTGTCGTGTTGGGTAAATGTTCAGAGCTGGAGGGGTCTGGGCTCCTCCCAAAGCTGAGGGTTTGGGACCTCTGAGTGCGCTGGCTGGGCAGATGTGTTACAGCATTTACAGGAGGATTCTGTTTCACTGGCCTCAGGTTTGACCACTGATGCTGGTGGTTTTGTGCATTTCTGTTTAATTGAAACTGCTGTAAGATGTCTGCTGAATCTTTTGGTGCAAATAATAACTTCACAGTGGTTTAGATGACTGCCTGCTTTATCTGATAATAAGGGTCCTGATCTAAAGTCTGTATCTTATATGGAGATGAAATCCTGGAGTTTAACTGTATCAGGCCACTTAAAGGCCCATGACTTCAAGCTAAGCATATATTTGAGGACTCTAGCTTAAATTTAAGCATCTGTCTTTGAGAGAGATGGGCTTTTAATGACTTCAGATTTGTTCTACCTGTTTTTAAGTGTAGAGAAGGAGCCTCAGTTTGCTTTTGATATCTTTTCTGGTACTTGTAAATGAAAACAGAATTAGTTCCAGTAATTACATAAAATTAAAAATAAAATTCTAAACTAGATTTTTCCTTTTTATTTTTTAATGTACATAATATAAAGTAACTTGACCAATGAGACTCCTGAGACTTACATTCATTGATTTCTGAATTTTGTTCACCTTTCTTTACCTCATTGTATGGGAGAAATTTCTGGAACAGCATTAATTGTAGGCAATTGTAGGCATTGTAAGAGCTTTTACAGTGCCACCAGTGGGAAAGTAAGGTTGCTAAGAGAGACTGTATGAATAACCTACTCTGTTTGTTTTCCTGAACAATATGATTTTTTAAAAATGTGTGGCCTGTTTGTATGAGACAATCAAAGCTAATTATGGCCATCAGGGTCTTCCCCTTAAATAACATAAAAAATCTGCCAGTTTAGGCCCATACTACTTCAAATAAACTGTTACATCTTGTGATTTTTTTTCCTCGGGAGCAAAATGATATTTTTGAGGTGTCATTTAAAAAAACCCATCCCTTTTGTGTGATAGTAAGAGGTAAATTGTTCATACTTGGTTACTTTGAACTGTTATGTTTTCCTACTCCTGCCTAAACATAAACCAAGAAATTATTACATTGAGCCATTGCCCTGTAATGGTTCTTTGAGCAATGTTTAGCTGTAGCTGCTGCTTTGTTGTAGTGAAAAGCTGTGATTCAGACTGTGTACTATGTTTGCATTTCAGCTGTCACAGAAAGTGAAAGATGAAGCCTCTTCTTTTCTTGGTTCTTGTGATCTGTACTGTAGTCAGCATGAATTTGAAGCTCGTGTCAAAGAGAAATTCTGGTAAGTCACAGAAAATTATTTTTACTTTTGGATCTGGACCTCATGCTCATGCAATCAAGCATTTTATATGGCTGTGTTTTGTTTTGCATATATACTACTTGTTCTGTTCTGCCAAAAAAAAAGGAAAGTCATAACTGGTATGGTTTGCTTAGTGAATGAAAGCTGTTTGAAAGTGTCCTTATGTTTTCTTCTGTTAAAAAAATTAAAAAAAGAAAATGTTGATTGGGTTAAAACCTCAACTGGAGGTATTACAAAGGTAATAATGACTTTGGCATTGTGGCATTGTTCTAACATCCAGTCTTTTACTCATGCTAAGGGATTTTCTTAACTGTGGATGTGGTCTGTGTTTTAGGTCTGGATGATTTTTTCTGTGTTGAAAGGTTATATTTGAAGATGTTATGCTGGCCCGGTATGTGATCATATGTAGGGTTAACTGGGAAGAGCTCTCCTGAGCAGATAATCTCTGATTATTCTGTCAGTGAAAGAGTGGGAGTTGGTTCATGTTTACATCTGCTTTTGGCACCTTCTGGTAGTAACAGAACACTTGAGAGAAGCAGTAGAATCTCTCCTTGCAGGGTAGCAGCTCCTCTGGATAATGGTTCATCTGTGCTTGAGCCTGAAGTGATGTCTGCTCCGTGCAGCTTTGCCCTCTCACAGGAGTGACTTCTGGGGACTGTCTGTATTTCTCAAGTAAGCTGTGAGTTTAGAAGACATTGGGCAGACAGGTCAGCTGCAGTGCTACACTCTGGTGTCAGGCTGCTGCATCCTGGTGTGTGTGTGGGGGGAAATGTTGGACTTTTAAACTTCTGTTGGTGTGTTGTTTTTCCTCACTGTGTGCTATACTTACATGTGTGAGGGCTTCCACTGATCCTGCTGTCCTCAAGGTCTTCAGTCTTTTCAACACTGCAGCTACAAACAGAAAATCTTGGCTTCGGTTGGTGTGGCTTGTGTTAAGTTTAATTTCTGCATTTCTTGAGAACAGAGGAGAAAATTATTGGACCATCTATTAAAAAGAATTACATGTCACGTCCCAGGCTGAGAAGTGTTACTCAGGGAACTGCCAGATGCTGGGCTGAATTCTTTCTGCTGGGATGGAAAGTGTATGTGGAGGTTGCTAAACTGAGTTAGCCTCTAGCCTTTTGTTGTGGTTACTGTGCCCAGAGCCCAGTTTGTGCTGTGAGAGCAGTCATGGATATTGGGGTTTGGCTACAGTGCAGTCTTGGTCTGAACTCTACTAAGGGTGATGGTGTTCCTGTTCTTCAGAACTGCTGTCACTGGTGCAGATGGGACCTCTGTGAGATGCACAATCAGGGTAAATGAGCAGCCTCTATCCACTGATGCCAGGCAGCAGCACCTGGCTGCAGGCAAGGCTCTGTGCAATTCCCTTGCCAGAAGTACACGACTGTAGAAGTGACCTGCTGGTGGTTGTAGCATCATTCAGCTGGTAGTTTACCTTTAATTAGATATATACTTTTAAAATCTGCTTTCTTTGCCTCTGCAGAATGTCTTGTGGTTATAGCAGCTGTTGACAGTGTCAATTTAGGTTCAGTACTGGTGGGGGAAAATGCTTTAATATGTTAGACTGCCTCTTGCTAAATATAAGCCACTAGTGAATAGGTGGTTCTTTCTCATTTCATTTGATTGTGCCAGTATGTGTTGAGAATAAGATGAAGAGGAAAAAATGCACATAAAGTAAAATTATAGTTTCTTTGCAAGTATATAATAATGTAGTTGACTTCCACCTTCAGTACTCATTCTGGTTGCTGCATGGAGCAAACTATTGATTTCTTTTTTTTTTTGCTTTTTCCACTACATTGTGTGTGAAACAATTTTCTCTTTCTGTGATATCAGCACTTGGAATAAAACTAATAATTTGACTCCTTTTCTGAAAGGTCTTTAGATTTGAAGGACTGTTGTTTGGTTGCTTGGGGCTTCACTAAATGTTATATGTTGTAAAGGGAGATGCTCCAGCAACCTTTAACTTTAACTGTTTGTATAGTTTCAGTGGAAGTTCAGGGACAGTGGGTGGATGCAGGCAGGCAAGTGCACAAAGAAACAATGTCAGCATATTTTCATATTTTCCATAGGGTGACAATAGCTGTAACATGCTGGTGCTGTAGTCCAGAGGGTTTTTTGTTGGTTTTGTTTTTTGTTTTTTAAACAGTGGTGTCTTGATGAAGGAGAGTGGAAAGAGGAAATTAATGTAGTAGTTATCTGTGGGCAGCTGCACTGCAGCCTAAACTGCAGGATGTCTGGAAGCAGGAATAGTGTTTTAGCTGTAGATTAGAGCAGAGGTGGGGGCAGTGGAAGTGCCCAAAGGATGCTCTGTGGGCAGGATCTCTGCAGCAGAGTCTGGGTGGGTGTTGTAGTCTTGGGTCTTGCTGGCTGTTGGTATGGGAATGTCTGTGCTTGGTGAACATCCTTAAAAGGGGAAGGAAATTGTGCAGACAGTTATGTAGAGCAGTGTGAAGCAGTGCATGGAAGGTGCTGACACTGATGATAAAGACAGATTTGGGCTACTAGAACAATAAACCAGCAAAATTGGTGTCTTTGCTGACTTATGTAGACTGGCATTTTTTCTAAGCAATGCATAGAATTATTGCATGAATGGCCACAATTGTGATTAGTGTCAAGTACAAGAGCAATTATGAAGTTGACTGGCATGTGTGTGATATCACATAATGGAATGTATCTTGTTTAAGGGGTAGGGAGGATCTAAAGAGAGCTGACTTGAAGAGGAGCAGGGAGAAGGTGAGGTGGTGTTGTCAGGTAATACAACCTCAACCAAGGCAGTCAAGAGTGGGTCAGAATTTCCAGAAGGGCTTTATAGGTGAAACTGGAGTTGACTTAGAGAGGAAAGGTTTGGCTAGGAAAGCATCTTCAGAGGCTGGTGCAGAAATTCTCCCTGAAGTCAAGGAATGAAACCCAATAGGAAAAAGTTGAGGATGAGAACTCCACACAGCAAGTGCAGGCAGTACACAGAGGCTGGACAGCAGGCAAGAGTCATTAAACAGAGGTCAGGAGTGGAGGCTCTAAGATATTAAACAGAAGGTGATGAAATGGTGCTCCAGCTGCAAGCATAGAACTGTAGTTTGCTGAAGTAACAATCCTCATGGAAGGGAATACAAAAACAGAACTGATAGATTTTTCTCATGTCCTTTACTTGCCCTTTGTTACAGATTTAGGAATCCATATTTCCCATTTGGAAAAGAGAAGCAGGGATGTATATGAAGACTGCAAATAGATTTAGAGTATCCTGCAGTGCCGCAAAAATGGCACAGAAACTTGTAGCAAGACAAATCTGGCTGCTTCTCACTTGAGATGTGCCAAAATAATTGAAATGGGTGAGCTAATTTAATTATGCTCATCAGATTCTTCTTTACAGGCAGCAACTTCTCAGAGCTCCAGAAGAAATCTGTCATGTCTACAGAGCAATGATTGCTGTTTGTGGTGGGAACAGAATAGTTTGCCTCAAGCATCTGTGTGAGTGTAATGTTGACTTAAGTTTCACAGGCATTTCTTAATATTAAGAAGCACTTTTGAAAACTGCAGGTCATCCTTTTTGCCTGCTTTAAGAAGTAAAACTGAGCAAACAGCTAATGTGGGGACTGCAGCTTTAGCAATATCCTAGGAAGGGTATTTTACAGGTGGAGGTTACACAAATGAATTGAAGATGTGGGAGTTGCTGGGTTCCCGGCTGGTAGGTGATTTCCTTTTAATCGGATTAAGCGACTTCTTTTCCCAAAGCCTTTGTACATATAGTGCTTTGAATAATCATAGCAGGGAATATAATACCAATTAAAAATCACTGCATTTTTAAAAGCAAAAGATTTTTCAGATTATAGATTCTGTTTGACTTACTAGACATAATTCCATTAGTGAATAATTGATGCCATTTATTGTTGCTGTATTATTTGCTGAGCTGAAATACCCATCTGAGCATGCTGGAGCTGTGGAGGAGCAGGGGCAGACATCCCTGAGGTTTCTGTGAGGCTGCTGGCTGCAGGGCATTTAGGATCCTTTCTGCAGGTTAGCACAGCTTAATTGGCTCAGCTTTGGCATGGTGTAGCAATGGGGAACAAAGACACACGGACGTCCTTCTTGCTTGCTCTGAAGAAAATAGTTTATTGCAACAAACCAAGCCTTTTTATGTTCCAAACTGAACAAAACAGGCACGCCCTGGCTGCCTGTTGCTGCGGTGTTGCTGCTCAGTGTCCCTTTACCCAAGCAGCTTTGTCACCGCGCCGTGTCCGCGCCTCTCGCAGCCGGGCACTGCCTCGCGCACGGGGCGACCACACACCAGCTGTACAGCCTGTTCCTGGTCACAGAATGGCCTGTCCTCTGGTCACAGAGCCCTTCTTTCACCTCACTGTTGGCTGAACCTTTCCCAGAGAGCTTTTGGTGAGCAAGGGTGAACTGAATTCAACAGGATTTCTTCTGTCCCACAGCACTGGTACGTCCCCCAAGCCACAGAGTCATGTCTTCTCCTCTCTTCTGTCAGAGGGATTTGCTGTGGGGTTCCAGCCTTCCTTCTCCTGTTTATCTTGAGAGCATACAAAAGGCATTCATGCCATAGGAGCAAGTGTATCTCTGATCCTCCACCCACCTTGTCACCCTCCACCTGCATCTGACTTTATCACCAATGGCTTGGGAGAGAGAGGGCTTGACTTGGCACTGGGCCTTGCTGTGTATGGACATAGCCAAATTGTCTATAATTCCCATTGCTATTAACCCATTGTCTTTTAATTTAAAACCTATTGGCTTGATATTTTGTGCCTTTTAAATATCATGCAGCCAACTTACTTTGGTCTGCTATAGATGTTTCTGAGATCTTCACTTTCCTGCAGTTGTCACTGCCTGTGCCTATGATTTCTGTCTGCTCCCTTCTGTGAAGATCAGTCTTCTGTTGTTGCCTGATCACTTTGGCCATAGAAACTGTGGCAAACATAGAAGTGGAGGTGTTTGTACTTCAGAGATGACTCATGGATTTGTGCCTAGAGTGGGATTATCTAGATGAGCCTTACTCTAAAGTCCACTGCTGCTGCTGGAGTGGGCCCAGAGGAGCTGCTGGATGCGTGCTCACACTTGCCATTTGCTTTAGTTTGCAGTTGCATCTGTCTGAAGAGCTGACTTCTGACCCTGATGTAAAATTCATGGCCATGAGCCCTCCTATGTCTGAGATATGAAGGATACAAAAGAGGCTTTTGACTTCTGCTGCCTGCAAATACTGTGCAGACAGAGGAGAGGGGAGCTTAGCAGTGCTCATCAGTGCATGCTGATCTCTTTACTTTTCCCAGAAGATGTTAAGTTATTCACAGCTCCAGCAAACAAAGTCAGAATCACTGCTGTTCTGAGCTGTCATCAGTGCAGGAAAGCACAGCCTCTCCTCCTGAGCTGTGGCTGCTCACGGGTTCATGGCTGCTCTCCATCTGTTCTCTTTGGCTCAGGGGGAAGCGAGGGCTCGGGGTGGGGGGACCAGCGAGCCAGCTGTGGTCATTGTGCACCTCATTTCAGGGGTCTCAGCCTTAGTTTCTTCTCCTCTAGACAGAAAGGGGCATTGCAGCTGGACAGACCTGCCTTGAGGACAGCTGGCAGCCTTTACACGTTCTGTTTGCAGGTGGGGAGGAAGGGACATGGACACAGAAGGACAAGAAAGGAAATAAATAATCTGCTGGAAGTTTGGGCTTTTTTTAGCCACCTCAACCTGACAAGGTTTAAATTTTGAGCTTAGTTAAGCACTCAAAGTTTTAGCTATTCCACACATTTAAAATTAGTTCATATATAATTTAAGCAATTAAAATATTGAGCTGGTACTTAAATATTAAAGCTAGATTCCCTCCCAAAAGGGAAACCTTTTGTATTTAAATAAAATAAATGAACACAGTTAAACTGTTTCAAGCTGAAGTAAATCACAAAGGTAGCATCTTCAGGGAATAGGGAGAAATAAGTAAAGCATGAAAGAAATGCCATTTCTTCAGTCAAAAATCTGTAATCTTATACTTTTGCAGTGGGTATCATGTCAACTGTTTGGATATCTGTTCTACATCTAGATTCAGCATGTAGAAGTTCATTAGTAATATCTGAATTGCTAAAATACCTGTCATCATGACTGAGATTTTTTTTTCCCTCTCCAAAATGGGGCTTTTCAAACGAAAAAACCCCGGATTTATCAAGGTGCCTTTGCTTTTTTTTCCTTTAAGATCCTAATTAGAAATTTTAAGAGGGGTGTTCATTTCAGTATTTGTAGTGTGCTCACCTTAAGGGCAGGTGTTCTAGGTTTGTGTCCTTACTCTGGAACTGACTGTCCTGAGGGACAAGAAGAGTTCTTCTGGCATGTTTTGTTTTTCATCTTGTTCATGAAAATATTTTTGGAAGGTTTGTCTTACATAATGTTCAAATGAAAGCATGAATAATACAGCTGCAGAGTTACCCAGAGCAGCCTTCAAGCTCAGCAAGTTGGCTTGTCCTGGAGATGAAATATCTGCTCACCTGGGACAGCTCCTTGTGCTGCAGGGCTCAGAGGGGACGTAGGGGGGACATGGACCTGTAGGAGCTTTAAGGGATCTGGGGTGTAATGGCTTCACTTTGGGTCAGCTCCCAACCCAGAACAGTTCTGAAGTGTTCTTGAGTTTTCATTGAATACATGCTAAGGCAGGTTTTACACCCTGCTGAATGTATCTGAAGGAAAATAAATGAGGTTCCTTAAATTGAATGAGGTATGGATATTAATACACATTTTCATATCTTTGTCCACTGAATTTAAACATTTTATTTTTCACTTTCAGAACCTTGCTTGTTTGACTGACTGCCTTTCAGTTTTGAATTGCTAGTCCCTGTAACACAATGTATCAGAAATTTCTATTTTTTTTTAACTTATTTGCTACTTGTTTTTGCCATGACTGTATCTGTTACAGTGACAAGCAGTGAAATTGTGAGATAGGAGCTGTTGGGACCACTACAGCAAATAGTGAGAAAAAGGAGAATTAACATGCATTTTGGTTTTTTTTGGCATTCAAGTTTTTGAAGAAGCTGATTTTGCAGATAATACAGGAAGCATTAAACTTTTGCCTTCTCAGGAGGTGCAGAGTTTATAGTATTTCAAATTGTTGTCCTGTGGAGGAAGGAAAGAAGGAATGTGTTTTGGGCATGCTTGTCAGTGTCACCTCTAGAGAGTACATTTATCACTTTATTAATCTCTAACCCTTTCAAATAGAATCGATTCTTTCCTACAAGAAGCATGATTAGTACTTATAATACATACTGATATGTAACATACAATGCTCTGCCACTGAAGACAGAGACTTAGATTTAAGCTGATCTTCAGAGCACTTTGCTTTTCCAAGACATGGTCACCATGTCCCCCAGCCTCTGCCATCAGTTCCTTCTTGCTTGCCCTCCCTGTGTGGTTCCTTGTTCAGTCAGGAACAGAGACAACATGAGGATATTTTTCTTAGCTTGATTTATTTCAAACCTCCTCCACTTTTTGGAGCTACAGTTCCCTTTCTTTTTTTTTTTTTTAATTTTTTAAATTTTTTTTTATTTTTTAGGAAGGTAGGTTTTTTGACACTTCAGTGTAAGACAAGTGGAGTTATTTGCATCTTTCAGAGATCAGGATTCCTTTAGAAAAGGTATCTGCTAAGATTTCTGCATCTGTTGTTCCAGATGGAAAATTAAATAGTAACTGAATAAGTAGGAGGCCGTATCATCCAGGGGCATTGCTCCGTGGTTTTTTGAAAATAAACTGGAGGCAGTGGCAGTCCCTGATGTGAGTTTTTGTGTTTGTCTGTCTCATTCTTGTGGGCTGTATAGCAGATGCCTTGAGACATGATGGCTGTATTATTTTTTTTGACATTCCGTTTTCTAGTTGTACTTTGTTACCTGGACAGGGTTTTTGGAAAGTTTCATGGGACTGTTCGATATTTTCAGTAAACATCTGCTATCATGGTATTTCATATGAGTGCTTTTAGTCTCTAATGATTGCTTCATAATTATTCCCATTTTACAGATGGCAGAAAATCAGCAAGAGAGAAAACTGCATTAAGGTTGCCCAGCACACTGAAGGTGATGCAGGGACTAACAGATAAATTAAATGTTTCCCTCTGTTTTGTTGTGTTACTAATGCCTTAGGCAAGGACAAGAAAAGCAGTCCTGTCTTTTAAAAAAACTTTGAGGCTAAATAAACATGTGCTTCTATGTCCTTGGATACATGGGATAGAGAAAATCTTCTTTAGTATCTGTTATTTTTCAGTAGAAGATAGAAAAAATGTGTCAGCTAGAAATGGAAGAGGAAAAGAAGGAGAGACATTTGGTTATGCCAGGTTTTGTGCACTACTTTTAGGCTTAGAGCTTTTGCCTTTGAATATTACAAGTCTGTTGTGTATACTCTTGGCTCTTGGCTGTCCTTCCACTGAGGAGTGGGGACACAAGAAGAAGGAGAAGAACCACTTAACACCGTAAAATGACACGTGGAATATCTGAGGAACCTCAAACCCTGGAGGTGCCAATCGCATTTTTGGGTAATCAAGTTTAGAGGAACCTCTGTGTGTATTTCCTGCTCTGACTAAAGAACTTTTGCTGATCCTGAGCTCCTGGGTCTCTGCAGGCAGCTGCTCTCCAGCCACTCTGGGCTCCATCTGTGCTTACCAAGTAGCTACCCTGAGATTTTTAGCAGTACCAGGAACGGCAGTTCTGCCCTCAGATGAGTGAGTAGCCTAAAACACCTTTGTCCAAGGACACCTCAGTGCATAGTCTAACCACACGTTCATGTTTATTTAAGGAAATGATGGTCCTTTCATCACTCTGTACAAATACACATAAAATTTGAGGGTAAAGTTGTTTTACATATTTTTAAAATTTGTATTTATTTTTTAATATTTGAGATTTCTGGTATGTTGAAGATAGAATTGACTTATTAGTTGTGAAGACTGACGTTAATATTGCAGATCAGATTTTTCCCAAAACTGAGAATTGTTTGTTCTTGAATTTAAGCATTATGGTCTTGTTTTGCTGGCACTCTTGATGCACTCTGTGATCCTTGTTTGGATCAATGTGCAGAGCCACTTCATGCACACTTATGCTGTCTTACATGTTCAGAAAAAAAATATATATGGGTGGGCTTGGAAGCAGAGATGTAATGTCAGGTACAATCATTGATGTCCTTGAGTTATTGGTAAAATACAGAAATATAATCATATTCTACAGAATAGAGCTCATCAGAATTCCTTTTTCATTGATACAATTTCATTTTGAACAATAAATTCCCAGAGAGGGATACATTTAATAGTCAATGGAGAAGTGCTGGGACATGAGTCAATGGCAGGGCAGTTCCCAGGCTCTGTGCCTCTGGAGCTGAGCAGCAGAACGTCTGGCATCCTTCAGGTGGGTGTCAGAAGAAGCTGGAAGACCATGACCACAGCATGGTCAGCTCTCTGCTCTTTGTGGGATTCCCTGAAGCATTTGCCTGTGTGAAACCCCTCGGGTTTACTGCAGAGGAGGTATGAAAACTGAGAGTGGGAGCACTTTAGTGGAGCCAGGTGATCCTGCAAGCTCCCTTGGCTGGAGGTGGCCCTGTGGCCATCAGCTCTGTCCTCCCTGGGAAAGGAGAACCTCCTTCAGGACCTGCTTCTTCCTCCTTGTTGCAGGCTCCTATTGCAGAGTGTGTTTTACTGAGAAAATAAACTAACTTTCAGGTGTTTCTAAAACACTTGTTTGTTCTGGTACTCGTGGTTTAGAAAAGAAAGTTTGAAACTTAAGCCAAGAAAGTAATTATTAAAAATTAGAGCTCTTGAATGTATTACTTGTTTTTTGTTGTGACCTTGAAAATCTTGCCCTCTTATATAAAGCCAGAGAGGTGTGAATAATGGTGTGGTCTCTGACATAAGGAAGGAAATTAGGATGTGTATCACTGATGACACATTTGACATAGTGTTTCCATTCAAAATGACATCTGTAATTTTAGGGAAATAGGGAACTACAGCAGAAATGCACTTAGGAGTGGAGTGTTTCAGCTTTATTGGAGCACATCGAGAACTGATGCTTTTTGACTGACTTCTGATATAGGTCAACATAATTCCTATTTGCTGTGACTTTACATCATATTGTTTACAGCATTATGATTTTTTCATCTGCATTGGATGATTAAATTTGCTCTTTACCACTCAGTGTTTATTGCAGAGGGTTTTGTTCCAACTGTACAACATACCTCTGACTTCCTGCATGAGAGATAAAACCTAAATCCAGTGACTTGGGATGCCTGGCTGCAACTATTGTGGACTTTACACAAGGAGACAGCTCTGTTGAGGAACAAGGGTTCATTATTAAATCCCATTTCAGAAGCATCTACAAATGAACTGTTCCATTTGCTGTCCTTCATAAAGAGGTGTAATTGATGGTTTTCTCTGAAGGATACAGATCCCATGTGAACAGTTGGTTGTTCAGAATGCTGTTGTGTGAAGTCACTTCCAGAATGTGTCACCAACTTGCCTCATGTTGTAAGTAAATTACTACTGATGTGCTGGAGTAATTAGTTGTCTTTTGGGAAAATACCCATTTTGTTCCCCCCAGAAGTGAAATGTTGGGTAACTTGGTCATGAGAACTTAGATAATTGAAATATCACAGTGTAACTGTAGAATGGCTTGGTAATGTCACACACAGTTGAAATGTTGCATTGAGTCTCTTGTTGGTGTGTAAATATGATCATCCTCAAGAAAGGGAAGTGGTTTGTTTTTGCTGGGGGCTGCTGGGTAAAAGCTGTCCTCTAGAGTATTTTCATGGCTATAGCTGGCATGTTTTTCAGGTTTATGCAAGACAAGTGCATCCTTTCCTGCACATTCTGCCCTTTCAGAATGATAGTATGTAATATATTTATAAAAAACAGATCTCCTTTGATAGTTTTATTCTATACATGAAAGTTGTGCTTTATCAGTGTAGTTACTTAGATAATTTAATGCTCCTTCCATGCTTTACTACAGTGCTTTCCAACAGGGAGCTGTAAAAGGTAATTTTGATCTCCTTACACTTTGTATAGATTATTAAGAAATATTTTTATAGCGGCAGAAGAGGGAATTCTATTTTTGCATAATCTAAAAGCCCCTTAAGACTCACCTTTTAAAATCACATCAAGCAGATAAGGGAAGAGATGGGAGCAGTCAGTGACCTCGCCAAGTGTTCAGGGATTTGTGAGCATCAGTGTTTGGTGACAGTGTCAGGTGTTTCCAAAGGGCTGGGACATGAGGGGGAATAAAACCATCAGTGGTCTCATGTAAGCACGGTACTGGCTCCTCCAGTCTGCCCTCTGAGATGTCATTGAGGGTGTCTTAGTGCCCCAAACACTGAGGGGAAGGGAGGTGCTGAGCTGTCTCCTTTTGAAGGTGCTGTTCCCTGGCTCCCTGCTCAGGGTGGTCTCAGCAGGTTCTCCTCAAGCTTCTGCCCCACACACGGGGTTTGTGCTCTGCTCTGGGGAGTTGGACTGGGCTGGGTCATGTTCCATGCTCCTCTCTTTTATTTTCTTCTTTGAGAAACTTTCTTTAGAGTAGGATATGCTGTAATATGCCAGGAGAGTTAACCAGAGGAAGCATCTATGTAAAGTGAGAGAGGAGCTCATTAATTGCCTAAAAATTAGGCAGTTTCCATCTGAGTAATTGGTGTTGGCTGGCTGGCCAGCCTTCCACAGTCTAAGAAGTAGCTCATTAGTAGAATACACACAGATGGTACTGTGCTCTGAGGTACTTAAAATACACAGGCAGAGAGCTGTGTTAATAAGGCAAACCTGTCCTTAGCCTCTGTGACTGAGTTTGCTACAAGCAGCAGAGGGAATGGTGTCATTTGGTAAATATTATTAGGTAAATGCATTTCCATAAATTTATTTAGTTTTAGTTTTTGTTTTCTGGGTTTTTTTTTTTTTCTTTCCCTGTAGATAACAGATGATGATAAATACTCAGAGTAATTTACTGTTTCTGGAAAAATCCTATTGCAATAATAGACTTGGCATAACTGCTTCATTTCTTCAGTAGCTGATTTACCCATATAATTGTCTAGGGAGGGAGATGTATTCAGAGCCCAATTTTTATTTGGAATATATATATATAGATTTTTTTTGCTCTCTGTTCTTTCTTATGCAGGTTGTTAACAGTTAATTCAAAATAAGACTTTTTCCTAAGTCGAATCCCTTCTACAAATGCTAATGGATAACAAGGAAATCCCCACCTGGGAAGATGGTAAATGCAGAGCCTGGAGGAGGCTCTGACACTGCTGGGGGGTGAGCAGGGACACTGTGGCCTCCTCCCAAACAAACTGCCTTTGCACAGCCCTGGGGAGGGGACAGCCCTGCTTCCCCTCACTTCAAAGCTGTGGGGCTAATTTGGAGGTGATAATAAGCATGACTTCATTTTCAAGTGATGGACTGTCCCTCTTCTCCTCATCCCACGTGTCCCTTGAAGGGAGAACTGCTCCATCCCTACTCTGGGCAGTCTCTTTTTTGCCAGAGCAGGGTCTGAGCCCATCTTAAAATTAGTTCACTTGACTGTGAGCAGTGAGACACTTTCCTCACCCCGTGTGCAAGTTCCTCAGCACATTGACTTCTGTGTTTAAGAGGCTTTTACCATTAAGATTGGGCTGGGGAAGAAATGAGCTTCCTTGGATAACCCTTCTTTCCTAAACATCTGAGTCTGGTCTCCTATGTAGTTACATTTTGTTTAGAGGTGCTTTTTCTATCAGTGCTTGCGTGTCTTTGACATGAACTGTGACAAATTCTTTCTGATGAAAGAATTTAATGTTTCCCTTGCTGATGCTCTGCAAGCACTTTGTTCCATTTTCAGCGGATGTAATTTATGTTGCTGCTTTGCTCTGTTTTTCATTTCTCATAGATTGGATGTCTGTTACTGGGGTATGTGCTGGTGTTGAACAGAATAGTTCCACCTCAGCTTGATTAATCTCTGCATTGCTGTGTGTGTAAGGTACAGAGCCACTTTGGTCGATCTTTTGGGGTTCATGTTTGTTTTTGTGGGGTATATTTTAAAAATACTGGCTGGACCAGCTAGCTCAGGAACACATGTAATTTGTAAAGTATAATTTAATACTTGCATGAAAGTGTTTTGAATGATGCTGATCTTCCTTGAGATGGAGTACTATTCATTTTAAGTCCTGCTTTAGGCTTAGGTTAAATCCTTGGTAGCATGCATGGTTTCCACAGCCTGCACTGAAGGGAGAAGACTGTAATGAAACAGATTTTGTGGAACTCAAAATATTTGAACCTGAAAACTTTGAAGAAACAATGGAATGTACTCATTGGGCCAATGGGATTCAGTGTTTCCGAGGTCATTTAAAGATGAGCAGGCTACTTAAGGCTGTGAGAAGGAATTTGAGGCTATGAGTAGGAATGCAACTTAGAAGAGAGGTGGGAGCATGGGATAGATGGCATACAGGGAGAAACAGGAAGGCTTTTTGGGAGGATATGTGTAAAGGAATAAGGCTTTGGAAGAGAAATCTGCAAAACATTTACTGGATTATAGATTTGGCTTGAATGGAGAAGTGGGGCTTACAAGGACAGGAAACCACTGAGTGACACAATTTCCAAGGAAATTTCAGGAGTTTGGTTGCAGTGGAATTCCATAAACTGTTCAAAGGTGGCAGTGTATGCAGTTCTCAAAGTAAGGGCTTTTAATTGAATATGTTGAAAAAGGAAGAAGGAAGAGCAGTATTCATTTTAGCTTTCAAATTTCAAGGTAATTTGATAAGGTTTACTAGTAACCCTAGGCTGTGGGGTTTTTTCCCTGCTGTAAAGTTACTGAGTTTGGTGGAATTAAACTAGAAATTAGAGAACACAACTGTGAAGCAATGTGATTTTCTCCCTTCTGTGTGCCAAGCTTCTGCTTATTTAGTGTGATTCTGCAAAAACATCCATTGATTTTGGTTATTCAGCAGCTAATTACCTCATAACCCACAGGATCAAGCAGCAGAGCTGCTTATCCAGGCTATAACAACAGTTCTTACCCTGGTGCCCAGTTGTGCTGGCACTTGCTGCAGGGAGCCCCACTCAGTGTCCTGGCGAGGTGGCAGCAGGGAGGTGCCCGTGGGTGTGCAAATGGACAGCAGCTGCCATTTAAGCAGTGAGTACCTGATGGGTGTGCTTATTCTGTAAATGTGAAGCCTTTTAAAGCTGTTTTTTTTTCCCTGTTGGTGTAATTTGATGTGTGCCACAAGTTGCTGAGGTGAGAGCACAAGCTGGAGGAAGCCAAGGCATCAGTGGAGGGCTCTGACAGGTCCCTCTCCTGCTTCCACCTCGGGCATTGCAGAAGAGAGAAAAATCTAAATGTGTCAGGGTAAATCCCCAGGAAGAATCTTTGCCTTTTCTAGGTAGTATCATGATGAATGTTATGCTCCATTGCATTCTGTAGGGACCTGGCTCTTCATTAAAATAAAAGTCAAGCGTGTCAATATGGTAGCATGTCAAGAGGGGTAGCAGCAGGAATTCCCCCAAAATGACAGCCCCAAAATGACACCTTGGCTGTAGTTTGACTAAACAGACAACAAATTGTTTAGTGCAGGCTGAAATCAGACGTGCTGTGCAGATTCCTTCAGTGCATCCACTTGAAAAGCCCTCTAGTGCTAATCCATTTGGATACCACAGTATTGTTTCCAAATACAAAATCTGAATTTTAATTGCAGTTTTGTGGTTCACAAGAGAAAAGTAACACGTAACTACTGTTATTTCAAAGACGAATCCTTTGGGGGGATTGCAATTCCTCAATCATCTTTAAGATTCTCAGTAGCAAATCAATACATTTCTCTACAACAATTATCCTTGGAAATCTTCCAATTAGATATGAAGAAACAAAGCTGTGGTGGTCTCCAGCTGGGCATTGCCTGTGAAACTGCCTTTGCAACTTGAAACCTAAATGAAATTGTACAACAGAACTTGACTGTATCACTAGGCAGCTATCTTTTGTCAAGTACATATAAAATAACCTCTGAGGCTGGAATTGTTGACTCATTTAAACTAAGTTCCCATGAACTGGCATCAACTCTCTTCTGCATTTGACTGGTGCTTTTGAGTGCTTCAGCTGTGTGAAGGATGAGCAGTACTTTAATAGTGCTAATTGAAGGGCTATAGCCTGTCCTAAAGTGGTCTTTGAACATAGTGATAATGATAAAATACTAATCTCTCAGAGCATTAATTAAGATTACTTATAGACATTGGGATCACTTTGTACAGAAGAGCAGAAATACTGCAATTCCTGGCAGGGCAATTAAAAAAAGAGAATTCAGAAGCAAAACTATAATACTGATATTATTTGTGATTAACTTTTAATGGACTTGTGATGATTTGAGTGGCTAAGAGCTATATTATGGGTCAAGATTGCTTGGCAATTATTCCACTGTGAGTTAGACAGCGCTTGCCTGACTGAATGCACAAATTAACTTCATTCTGCAGGAAAATACATGGGATTGCCTGGCCATGTTTTAGTGGCCATCTCTGTTCTGACCTGTTCAGTTTGCAGCAGAAAAAACAGATATAAAATAGGTATATTTAGAAACACCTTCTGGAGAAGAAGTTGGTTGTGATGGAAGAACCCAGTGCTGTGTAATGAGTGTTTGTGTTTTAGTTTTTGGGGCACAGTGGTTGGATGTTGCTAGAATGGCAGCAGTGTGGACATCTGGCCATAAAAGGCAAAAGTGGGAATACTCATAAATAGCTAGGAAAAAACTGGTTTTGTTTCAAACAAATTTACTGTGCTCAAACATGAGTGTGTGAAGGATGCCTCTGCCAAAAATGTGTTAAGTCTCCATTGTTAGGAGGAATAAGACTGGAAATATCCATTGTCTCCCATCCTCACTGTGGCTGTGAAGAGCCAGGGAAGGCCAGTAACAGCTTTTTGCCAGATAAATTCCTGAGGACACTCTTGGAGATGGAGGCTGCAAAGCAGTCTTCTAGAAGCCAGGTTCTAGTACGTTCTTCAAGCAGTTTTATGTGAACTAAATGGAATGAAATAACCGTGGGAGCAGGGGATTTTTAATAAGATGTGAGAAATTCAGGTTCATGCTTTCAGGAATCACAGAAAAATAATTTTCTCTTCATTTCTGTTATAAGTTTTCTACCTGTGTTTAGTCATCTAGTCTGCCTTTGGTTTCAGCTTTCACAGTTGGACTTCATGTCCATGTAGTTTGTGTTGCTAGCTGGCAAAATAAAATGTGGCAGCCTCCTACACATATTAAAGGATCTCTATGTCAAGAAGGATTAGTGAAGCCTCTGGGTGAGACTGTAAATTATGGCTGCTCTCTTCCATAGTCTTTGATGGCCCAGTCAGATATTGCTGCTCCCAAGTGCTTTTGCAAAAGGATCACTGATGTTGTCCCTTGGTCTGTGTTGACTTTTTTGTCCCTCCATGCTGACAACAGTCCTTCAAGCTGCATCTCTAAACCAGAAAAAAAAGGTCAAAAGCTCACACCTGTGTTTAATTCAGCTGATTTAAAAATGTCAGAGTTGAATTCTCTGATGGTGCAGTGCACTGGAAAACTGTATGAGAAGATATCTTCTGCAGGGCATCACAGAGTGATGATGAAGCACTTGGGATCTCCTTGGACTTGGTGGGGTCTCTGACCTGTTACAGCTCAGCAGGCATTTACTCTGCTGTGTTAGCTCAGAAGGGGTTAAAGACTTCCTGAAAGCTTCTGAATGCTAGAGCAGTTATTTTCCCTGTGTAACAGTGAAAGAATGACTATGCATTATCTAATTTTAACTTAATATAGTGCACCTCATACATTTTCACGTACAGAATAATGCCAGAAGCATTTGAAGAAGTTTTTCTTTTACTAAACCTGCATTAAAACTCTGACATTATCAGAGAAAATACGTTGATTCAAATAACTTTTAAAAAGCTCCCTCTTGACTTCGGCATTTGATGATCTAAAAACACATTACCATGATTAATTTGTTATTCTTGGTAAAATCTTAAGCTGTCCTTTAATAAGATTGTTCTGATAGCAAAGCTTCATATGCTGCTGTGATTTCTCTGTATATTAGTTAAGAGCTACCTAATTAGAAATGTAAAAGTAATTCTCATTTTGTAAACAAATACACAGAAAACCCCCCTTAATGGATAATGCAGTTTTGCTATTTAATTTCTGCAGTACTAACAGCGAGGACTTTATTGTGAGATCCCTCTAGCAGTACTAACACAGAGATCATTGCTAACTAAACTTATTCTTGAAAGAAGGGATAAATTTGCATTTCAAAATGGTGGTGTGAGTTCCCCTGACCTGTGGGAAACAGAAGCAAAGCCATTCCATAGAGACTGTGTGTTTTTCCTGTGTTTTGTACATTTTTCAGATGCTCCCTGCACTACTTGTGTTTCTCTCCAAGGACATACTTGGTTGTATCTTCTAGCTTTCATTTCTGAAATGTAATGAGGGGCTCCAGTGTTGTTGTCATCTTTTCTGAACCAAAAGGCAAAACATTAGGGAGAAAAGGAGAAAAAAAATTCACAGTGTGACTTCTGAGAAGTGCTGAAGGCCTTCCTACCTTTCAAAGAACTGTAACTCCCAATTTTTGTTGACTGCAATACATTTTGAAAAACCGGCCTTGAGTACCTGTGACTTGCTCTGCAATTGATGGGAGCTGCAGAACCTAAGCACCACTGAAAATCAGACTTATCAGTCATGCTCACTGGCTTCCTTTGATGGAAACAATATGCCTTGGGGAGTTTAGGGAGCTTTACTTAAAATTCCAGCACCGAAATGAAGGGAAGTTTCTATTGGTTTCTTGGCTTCTGGTGCTGTTCCCTCTTTCTTTGCCCTGGAGCTGAGGCTCTCCTGTGAGAACAGGGACCAGAGGCTCACCTGGAAACCCTGAACCCACACGAGGCCTCTCTCCTCTATCCTGTGATGGGATGGGTAGAAAGTGAGCCCTGCTTCCAATTCACTGAGACATTTACTGAGTGCTGTGGCTTACTGCTAACAAGGGGAATTCCTTTTCCCTTGAGAGACAACGAAGGTCCTGTTTTTTCCTGTGCAAGAAGAATTACCCAGGATGGAAGGTCTTAAATTAACAGGTTGTACCTCCTCTTTTGCTGATCTGTCTTCATAAACCTTCAAACCATAGAAATGCACCATAGGGTATAGGGCTTTGTTAAACTTCAGTAGCTTCTCTGTGCTGGAAGATGCTAATACATGGGGTGTTGCATACTGGAGTAAATAAGCAAAAAATAACCCCAAAAAAAACCCCAACCCAAACAGTAGAATGACTTCTTTTAAAGAGTCAATGATATCTGTATTCAGAATTAGGTGTTTAAACTTTGAGTGAGGTAGTTTCTTTTTTAACTGCAGTACTACCTGGGGGGAAAAGCCCAACTAAGTATGGAGTGCTACATCCTGATACACATGGCATATGTTGAAAGCAAGTAGAATATTACAGCTTTGCAGGACCTGTGCACACCTGGAGCTGCACCTGGCTCACTCACAGCCTGAGTCTCTCTGTGCTCTAAGCTCTTGCTCAGGAAATAGGATTTCCTGGGCTTCTACACACACTTGCTGAGTTTGAGGGTGCAGATTGACTTCTTTGCAACCACTGAAAGGGTTAACCAAGACACAGCAAAAAACTGGGCAGGCTATAAACTTTATAAAAGAATGTGGCTTGCAAAAGTGTGTTTGCTTCATGGGTGAGGGAAGGAAGGAGGAAAGTGAAAATTTTACCAAGACGATGGTTTTACCAGGATTTGGAAACTGGATAGAAGAGAGCTGCTGCACTTGTGGAGAGTGGGAATGTGCTGTTCCTCACAGCCTGGGTTAGAATCTTGGGCTGTGTCCTCAACGTGCCTTGGGAGAAGAGGGGAATTTGCTTCTGGGAACATGGGAGCTTTGGCTGAGCCCAGAGCCAACCAAGGAAAACAAACAGCTCCCAGCTAGCCTTGAGCCTTGGCTGAGTACTCCTTTCCCCCCCCCCCCCCCCCTCCCC